>VUQR01035282.1:0-15812 GCA_015108515.1 Hemichromis elongatus | reverse complement strand
TCTGGGGCGTGCTACTGGTAGGACTTTCAGTTGGCCTCAAGGCAAGTCCTACCAGTAGCACGCCCCAGAGCCCATGTGAGAGATTACATCTCTCAGCCAGCTCTTCTGGTGTCTCTCAGAAGAGCTAGAGAAAGTGGCCAGGGAGAAGTAGGTCTGGGCATCTCTGCTTATACTGCTGCCTTCATGGCTCAGATGCAGAGAAGTAATGTGATGGAAGGAACCTGGGTCTTCTTTTTTTTTGGCTATGAGAGTTTATTTGTTCCGTTTCATTTCAGAGTACAGTCGTTTTAATCATTAGTGTATGCCTAATTATTAAAGATATAAAAAAATGAGATATTTTTTTACCCGGGGGTCTTTAACCTGAAGCCAGTTTTGATAACGGGTAAATGGACAGGTTCTTTTATAGAGCTTTACTACTCTATCTGCACTCAACTTTACACAACTTGGCTCATTCACCCATTCACACCCACTCGTGAAACCTGGGTCTGCATGTCGAAGTGTCTTTGGGCAAGACAATAAAGTTGCCTTTGATGCATACATCAGGGTAGGGCTGCAGCTGTCAATTACTTTAGTCATCGAGTAATATAGCAATTATTCCATCGCTTCATCGAGTAATTGGACAAGAAACACTTTTGCCTTTTTCCATCTCTCCATCCATTCTCTTCCATTTATCCTCGTCAGGGTCGCTGAGGGGCTGGAGCCTATCCCAGCTACCATAGGGCGAGAAGCAGGGTACACCCAGGTACAGGTACAGGTCGCCAGTCTGTCGCTGGGTTAACATATAGAGACAGACCACCATTCACACTCACATTCATGCAAACTCCACACAGAAAGGCAGCGCCAGGTGGTGGAATCAAACTCAGGCAACAGTGCTAACTACTGTGCCAACGTGCTCCCGCTTTTGTCTTTTTAATGCGCCATAAGAAATATTCAAAAGAGGAATGAATTGTACATTGGCTTCCATTTTAGAAATTGCAGTGATTAAAATTTTTACTGCATACTACATGTCCCCAAAAAATCTTTTATTGTATTCATGTTCAAAAATGTGTAATTTTAACTATAATATTATATTTTCTTAAGTCAGAAATAATAATAATCTTACGTACAGTCAAAGGTCAAATTTAAGTCAAAAAGGATATAAATGAAATCTAAACTTAGGCTAGGGCTAAACTAAAATGTTTCTTTACTCTGATCTTAGAAGGCTTTCTGACATTAATAAGAGGCAAGATTTTGTGCTGCTGAAAACAAGACTTTATGATGGTATAGAAGTTAATTAATTAATTAATAATGTCCTAAATAATGTCCTTAATTAATAATAACCTAGTAACCGTCAGTGGCTCAGAGTTTTACTGGCCTGTTTGCATTATTGGCTTTTATTTTTATATTTTTAAATATTAATGCAATTTCATTAAGACTCTACCCTGTTTGCTGCAGGTATCGCTTCTATGTAAAACAGAATGGTTGCTTTCAGCGTTCAAAAAGTAACAGTTCATCAAAACAGAGCGTCTGTGTCAACAGACCCCGGCTCCACGTTAAACACGTGCCGTGTTTCAGACTGGGAGCTGTGTGGGCTTAATGTCGTCAGTCTAAATACGTTTGTATTGCAGGTCTGTTTTTATCGCAAATGAAGTGAAAGGTTCGCATCGGCATGGTTTAAGACATCGGCGTGCTACAGAGCCTGTGTCTCAAGAGTTTTTTGTAATCGAATTATTAAAATTACTTTATATATCGTTGCTGCCCTACATCGGAGTGCGAGTGTATATAAATGGTAGAAAATGTGCTTAAAGAGTAAAAGTGCTTTGTGAATCCATATGTGAATGGATGAAAGTGCTTTCAGTGCTTTACACTTGCATTTTACACCAAAGTGTGTCTAACCCAGCTCTGTGTTGTGCATCAACTCTGATTTTCAGCCCTCCACTACATGTGTACATAAAGTGAACATACTTTTTTTTTTTTTACTTTCTTCTAGCTTTGACTGGCACTGAAAGTGATGGGAGTCTTCTTATAGAGCAGTTTGCCCCTTGTTCTCTCTGTGCCTCCCTGGGCCAAACGAATCAGGTTGAGTTCCCAGGCAGTGAACACAGCAAGGTCGGAGATGGTGTAAAATGTGAAGATGACAGAGGAAAGGAAGCAGGGGTCTATTATTTTAACATGGAGGATTGTGTACTCGCTGCAGTGGAGAAGGAACACATTGTGTGTCCTCGGCATCCCGATCAGCCAGTTCCTCTTCAAGAGCTGGTCCCAGAACTCTTCATGACTGACTTCCCTACACGGTAAACTCTTATATTTAATAGATTGTTTAGAGTGAAACATAAGAAATTCCTGGATGCCTTGTGAGGCGGATGTTTGGCAGTACTTGCATTATATAGTGTAGAATTCAAACACCGACCTAACCCACATTTGTATGTATTTTGTTGGAGATACCAGAGAAACTTTAAAAAAACATCAAGAAAGTTGATTTTATTATTTTCCAAGTTATAATTAGAATACCACCTAGAACAGGGATGGGCAACTCCAGGCCTCGAGGGCCGGTGTCCTGCAGGTTTTAGATGTGTCCTTGATCCAACACAGCTGATTTAAATCGCTAAATTACCTCCTCAACACGTGTTGACGTTCTCCAGAGGCCTGGTGATAAACTAATCATTTGATTCAGTTGTGTTGACCCAGGGTGAGATCTAAAACCTGCAGGACACCGGCCCTCGAGGCCTGGAGTTGCCCACCCCTGACCTTGAAACTCCAGCATTTGAAAGAAAAAAGTATTTTCTTAATTTTTTGTGATTACAAAATATTTGTTGTAAAATGTTCTACATGCTTTATTTTGCATTATATTGAAATATGACTATATACCATTAAGAAATTGTCACTAGTCGCCTTTTGCTATATGAAGTTTTTTTATTATTAGACTAAATTGCCAAAAGTATTCCCTCATCTATCCAAATCATTGAATTTGGGTGTTCCAGTTGCTGCTTATACAAGTATTTGTGAAAATATGGGTTGCTCTCAGGGGTTCACTGAATTTCAGAGTGGTACTTTTATATGATGCCACCTCTGCAAAAAGTCCAGTTGAAATTCCCTCGCTACTAAATATTTGACTATCAACTGTTAGTGCCATTAAAAGAAAGTGGAAGTGATTTGGAACAACAGTGGTAGGCCCCATAAAATCGCAGAGCCGGACCAGCAGATACTGAGGTACATGGTGCGCCAACCTTCTCCAGAGCCAATCACTACAGACCTCCAAACTCCATGTGGCCTTCAGATAAGATGAAGAACGGTGCACGGAGAGCTTCATGGAATTGGTTTCCGTGGCTGATCAGCTGCGTCCAAACCTTATGTCACCGAGTGCAGTGTAAAATGCTGGATACAGTGGCGTAAAGCACACCACCAGTGGACACTGAGATGTTTTCTCCGGATTGATGAATCGCAATCTGATGAAGTAGTCTGTGTTTGGCAGTTTCCAAAATGGTAATTGTCTGACTGCTCTGTGCAGTTTGGTGGATCATAGTGTGGGGTTGTTTTCGAGGAGTTAGGCTCCTGAAAAACATTTGGACAGTTTCACTTTCCTGTTCTAACATGACTGCACACCAGTGCCGAAGGTGCAGGCCAGTCAAGTTCCTCCACACTAAGCTCACTCATCCATGTTTTTGTGGACTGTAGCTTCGGCAGTCATGTTCACCCATGACTGTGAGGCCACACACAGCTCCAGCACCATCGTTAAATTTGCAGACAAGCTTTAGGGTAAGTCCTGCTGCTCAACCTCAGCAAGACCAAGGAGCTCATTTTGGACTAAAGACTGCAGGACAGAAGGCACATACCCACATTTACATCAAGGGTCAGAGGTGGGGATAGCTAGATGCTTCGGATTTCTGGGGATCAACATCAGATGCTGGTCACATCATGTTGATGTGATCGCAAAAGCAGCTAAAATTATTATTGGTTTAGGCTCTTCTTTCTGCAGCAGCTGAGGAGGTTTGACATAGACTCCTGAATATTCACCAAAAAAACACCAAGAAGTCTACCTGTAAAAGGCTTAAGAAAGAACAAAATGAACACTTTGGAGTGGCTTAGTCAAAGTCCTGACCTAAATCTGATTGAGATGCTGTGGTATGACCTTAAAAAGGCGGTTCATGCTGAAACTCTTCAGTTTATCGCAAATCCTTGATTGCAGAGTTTTTATTTATTATTACTTTTGTCAGATTAAAGTTATTTCTGTGACCATTGTGAGTTTTTCTTTCATTGACCGAAGGGTACCAACAATTTTGTCCACTTCTGTATATATGACAAATAAAACTTGAAAGCCTTCCTAGAAGGGTTGAAGCTGTTATATTTGGAATGTGTCGAACATAATTTTAAACCCTATAGATAAAGAACTGGACATCACTCAAGTTCATCTGTGAGTGAAGGTAGACAATAGTGGCAATATAGTATCTGCCTATGACAGTTGGATCTTAGGGTCAATGTATGAAGAAGACGCAGAGAATACTATGCTGATTGCTGCACTAACAGCCTGACAGCTACCAGTGGAAGCAGTAGGATGGTTTGGAAAAACAAGGAAACTATTTCAGTGCAGAGAGCTTTCAAGATGTGATTTTGAAATCAGTGGCAATCCCATGTCACCACAGTCATGGATCAAACTCTATCCTCCACGATGACAATGTTCAATCAAACAGAGCAAGTTTTATGAGAGACTACTACCAGTGGAAAGTGGTAGTGGAAAGGATGGAAACCCCTGCCTGCAATCCTGACCTCAACCCCATTCAACACTTGTAGCTTGGGTGTGTTTGCTGTTAAGGCAGAGTGACCAACACCACCACACTGCCTGACTTGCGATAAATGCTGGTTGAATAATGTGATGGCAGGCTGCTGTGGCTGTGTGGTTTATCAATGTGCTACTGAGGCTCCTGTTGTTAAGGAACTAAGATTAATTGCCAAGAAGCATTATTAGAAAAAAGAAATAACTGACCAGACACAAACTTTCTTTCCTTGGGCTATTTTTCTCTTTTTGCTTCTTCCATTGACACTTCATGTTAAGGTCATTTACATGAAGTTCTGCTCCATTTTATCAAAATACCAGGGTCTCTGGCTCAGCTGCAGGGGAGAAGTGGAGTGACGGAAACAGGGGGCCAGCAGTGGGATGTGGAGGAGGAGAATGAGTAGAGAGCAGAAGGCTCTGTAAACACACACAGGGGTCGTCACACTTTTTTCTGTGCGGAGCTGCTACAGCTTTCTACTCTCTGCTCATTCTCCTCCTCTGGGACCTGGACATTACCAAAATAGGGGAGACACAATTACCACCAGGTAGCCCAGACAGCCACCACTAGCAGTCCCCCCTGAATCTGCCACTTTTGCAATCAGCAGTGTTGCACAAAACACATTTTGCTTTTCCAAGATGAGCCCTATAAATTCTTTATAGGCTCCTCTTGTTTATATTTCTTCGCCAACAACTGCACCTGTTTAAAAAACCCAAACAAAACATAAAGCATCTTGAACACAAAAATATAAAAATGCACAGATACATAAATCAGCAATCTTCTTGTAGAGTATGTGTGAGTGAGCAAGTGAGAGAGAGAGAGTTTCTGTGTATGTGTCTTTGTCACAAAAGCTACCTGATAATAAGGGTGGGAAGCCACAATAACGCCCTTAGGAGCCAGAGGCAGAGAGAGAGAGATCCAGGAGATCCAGGCCACCCAAAGCTCCCAAGAATGCAGAAGACCTTAGGACACGCATCTCTGCGACAATTGTGCGTCAATCCCAGGAGAAGGAGGAAGACCTGAGCTGAAATGCCCACGACCCAAGGGAGAGAGTCCCAGAGAACCAGAGGCATCGGGCAGCCAACCCCACCAGAGCCAAGAACTGGGCCCCAGGCACTCAATAACAACATGGCACCTGGCAGAGTTTGCTAACTGTTATAAACAGATGCTTGGAGAATTCTAGGTTATGACCTTTGTGTTTTGTCAGATCACAGTGACATGTGATCTTCAGTGGAACGGAACAATACAAAAGCACGTCAAGACTATTGCCAGTACATAACAAAAAAAAAAGATAGTTGGTAGAGTGAAAAGAAAGAAAACACAAAAGATCAAAAACAATGTCGAAACAGAGGATAAATAATGATGACAGAAAAAATAAATCAAAAGCCTGGTAAAGGGACTCTAGTGCAGAGCACTAAATTAGACTTATTCATACTTGTTAACTGCCAGTACACAATATTGTCTGATCACTTAAAATGTTTAAAGCAGTGAAAAGCTGAATATCACTCAGATGTGTATTGTAATGTGCATTTGTCAACAATACTGTTGTTAATAACAATAATTCTTCTCATTATAACTCTAATATGTTGTAATTGCAAATATATTAAATGATCTCTGGATATATAGCTGTTATGTTTTTTACCCCAAAAGTGAGCATTGGTAAAAATCCAGTATTGTTTTGGTTTGATTTACTTTCTTTCCCAATTCTGTTTAAGGACTAAGGTAGGCTAAACATGACATGGTACTTTCTCTACACTGAACTCTTGGAAATGAGACTGATTATCTAGGTGAGACAGTGTACAAGCAAAGGGTCAGGTTTGGTACTTGATGATTAACAGTTGTGCATGTGTGTTTATTAGGCTCTTTTTGGAGAAGTCCCAGCTGGAGTTTTCTGAGGAGGAAAACAACATCCTTGGTCAGGGTGGGAGTGGGACCATTATCTATCAAGCCCGATATAGTAACCAGCCAGTAGCTATCAAACGCTTCCACTTCAAGACGTGTCGACGGCAGGCAATCAGCAGCGAGACAGGTAAAGAAGCATTTCTGTGTTTTTTGGAGTATATAGATTTTAACAAAACAAAAACATCTCTCTGAAATCTTACACTGAATATTTGTAAAGCAGATGATGGAAAATATTGCTAGACACCCCATGACATGATCCTATCTCAATACTTCACTCACAATACAATGTTATTGCCATTTTTAAGACATTACTTTGCTTCAAAATAAGATTGTCAAGCATAACAACACTATCACTAAAACCTGACATTAGTGTTGGCATGAGACAGAGACAGTATGTTGTCATGCTGATGTCAGTCTGCAGTTGAATGCGTTGGTAAGTTGGCAATTACATGCAATTTTCTTCTGATAATACAGTAATTAACTGTGATCATTTCAGAGACAGCTGTTAAATTTGCGCTTAGCAGCATACCTCATTTATGGGAATGTAATCAGAATACAACCAGCTGACACCCAGTTAGTTCAGTTGCTTTGAGTTATGCTTATTCATAAAGACTTAAAGAGATTGATCATGTTTGCAATCTGCCTGCCTTTGTACAGAGCAGCTGTTTCAAATATTATTTAAATATGATCAACCTATCTCTAGTAACTGGCTATATACCACAGGCCCTTCAAGCTAGCAGTAGTTTAATGTATAGTAGGTTAGTGTATATGTATATATGTGTATGGTATTTCTTAGGCTTCTTGTGTTCCTTCTTCGTGATGTTGCCATCACTTTGGGAACTACCACAGAGACAGATACAGTTATACAGTCTTAATCTTGTGCTTAGAGCTTGTTCCTGTTCTGTCATTAGGTCTAGCTTTGTCGAGTGATCCGATCAATAGGATTTCTCAATATCAGCCCCTACATGGTAAACACTGCCCGTCCTCCCATGATGGGTCCTGTTCTTGCACCTTTTCTTTCTCAGGCTGCTGCCTTTCTTTGCTCTTCTTCCTCCACTTAGCATACAGTCTTACAGTGCTGAATTTGGAGTGAAGCCCTCCATGGTAAGGAGCTTTCTTGTCTTGATGTGGTTTCTATCTCCTCCTTTGGCCAAGCATCTGAATTTCCCAGAAGGCTATCTTGAGACCCGCAGGACTCAAGTTTTGATTGCCTGGACCTTATTATTCCTATTCAGCTGACTCCTCAGGACTTGTCCTACTTAGTATCTGCAGGTATTTGGTGGTTCCTCTTTGCTTATGGGATTCTACGGTACTTTAACATTGTCAGTGTTGCCTTTTGGTAGTAAAATCCCCTCAGTTATGATTACTTTCCCCTTCTATGTTGCCACCCGACTACACTTCTCCAGTCTGAAGGAAGTTCTAATTATGTTGCTGAGATCAGTGAATTGATGTCTTGTTCACTCCTAGCATACAGCTTGATGTCACGCATGTAGAGGAGGGGGCTAATGTTTGCTCCAATCTGTAGTCAGTATCCATAGCCAGTCTTGTCATTGGTCTGGCTGAGGGGCTTTAGGCCTATGTAGAATAACATTGGGGACACGCTATCTTTTTGGTAAATATTGCTAGTGTATAGTGTTGTTTGTGGCATCCCCACTGAGTTCTTGATGAAGGCTTCTGTTGATGTTGTACAGTTCTAAACCTTCTAGGATCCATGTGTGAGGCACTGAGTTATAGGCTTTCTTTCAGACAATCCAGGCTGTACCATTGAAAGTGACTGTTCTATCTACCAGTAGTTGGTGTTTGCACCTGTGGTGTTTATGTTAATTTTTTTTCTAGGCTCCGCTTATGGATTGTTGGCTCAATCTATGAGCGGAGTTTTAATGTTGTGCTGTGGCAGGTTTTTTCCAGTAGTTAGATGGTACCGGTCCCTCCTGGGGATTCTTGGGGAAGAAGGAACAGTCCAGCCTTCAGTTAAGTGTTCTAGATCTGTCCATTAGCAGCTGCTTCATTTGTACTACCACATGCTCATGGAGTACCGTTAACTTCTTTAGCCAGTGGGTGTGAATCATTTCGGGCCATGGTGCTGTCGAGTTATTCATGCTTGAGACTGTTTCTTGGATGTCTGCTACTCTGATGGGTACTGAGCTGGTTAGTTTCAGTGATGGTCGGGATAGTAGGTCTTCACATCTGGTTAATCGGCCACAGAGAGACCAGGTTTCAGCCATGATCAGCTGCTCTCACACTCAACACTTTCAGCTGAATACTGGCTTTCTCTATTTTACTGTACTATTTAGTCACTTGACAAAATGTAAATTGCCAGGGGAAAAATATTTGGATGAGTTCTGCATATTTGTCCTCAATAACATGTTTGAGGGTTTGTTTGTTTTTTTAAAAAGGTATAAATATACAATAGCGAGAGCATTTGTGGAACCATGTTTTTTTTGTTGTTTTTTTTAACTTTGACAGTCCCTTGTCTTTCTCTCCTTATTGTCTTAGACACCATGGTGAAACACCTCCAGTCTTCAAATGCCTATCGGAGTTTCTCTGAGTTTCGCCAGGAATCCAGTACGTTGCACTCTCTTCAGCATCCCTGCATTGTCTCGCTTGTGGGCATCAGCATTCATCCACTCTGCTTCGCTCTACAGTTAGCCCCCTTGGGTAGCCTCAACATGGTGTTGGAGGAAAAAAACAAAAGTAAATTGTGATCTTTACCTTCTGATTTGCCATTTGTAGTTAATTTTAAGGCCTTGCTCTATAATACTGAGGTATGAAAATATGTCTCGTCTTTCTAGGCTCCAAGTACATGCCGCTTGGCCACATGTTAACCTTCAAAGTAGCCTATCAGATAGCAGCAGGACTGGGATACCTTCACAGAAAGAACATCATCTTCTGTGACCTCAAATCTGACAACATTCTGGTGTGGTCTCTGGAGGTCTGTAAAATGTTGTGTTTTTGCCATATTGAAAACATTCTAATATACACGGTGTATCAAAAAGATTCAATTTCTTTTTTTCGTTTTTATCATTTTATTTTTAACCCTGTCCTGTCTGGCATCTTTTGCAATCAGAATTAAGATGATGTCTATAAATTCTATATAGGCTTCTCTTGTGTATGTGTTTTTTTTAACCTGTGTATTTATTTATTTCTGTTAGTGTTATTTCAGCTATTACATTATATGTGTTGTATGACAATGTCTAAGCTGACAGGCAGGAGAAAAAGGGAAGGGGGGGAAAACATAATAAAAGGATAGAGTACAAATGGAAAAGTACGATGTATCACCAACTACTACACCTGTAAGAAAAAACTGAGGAAAAAGCATTCAACACCTGAACACTAAAATATAAAAATGCACAGACATGCAAATAAGCAATTTTCTTGTGATGTGTGTGGGAAGCCACAGATCCAGGAGACTGATTTATCCAATCATCCAAATTCAACAAGCTGTAATTCTGCAGCCGTTCACAGATAACGATTGTAACATGGACTATTAGAAAGAGGAGATGAATGAGTTTCACGTGGTTGTGGCGCTATAACAACAGCAGTGGCTGGAGTAGTACGGTGTATTTTCTGAGCACGTGAACATTGTGGGTATTGTATGTAAAACTTTATATTCAACCATGTATTTTCAAATTCACTGCAAGCTTTTATGTCAATTACTTTAAAAATATGCAGCATTTGGAAATCAGATGATTCTTTTTGATGCACACTGTATTTTTGAAAGATTTTCAACAGTGATGTTGAGTAAAACCATGAGCCAGTTTATTTGCTGTCCCTTTATTCAAAATATTGTAAATAGAAAGCAAAACTTGGAAGGCATAAAGCTGCTACCTAGGCGAAAGAAAAATAGATCTATGTCACTTTATAACGTGAAAAATTTATTGTTCTAACAGTATACTTTTCATGTTCGTACAATATAAATATTATATTGTACAAACCTAATAATTACGTGTATTGTAATAACTTGATATTATATTATTCAAATGTGAGAAGTTTATTGTTAGAACAATAAACTTTTCACATTATAACATGATATAACTATTTTTCTTTTGCTTCCGTACAAAACTGCAATTTCATGTTAAAAAACCAAAAGAAAAAAGAGAGAGCCTTTTTCTGTCATTTAATTTGCCTTGTTAGCTCACTGATAACTTCTTGCAGGTGCAGGACACGGTCAACGTTAAACTGTCTGACTATGGGATTTCTCGACAATCCTTCCATGAGGGGGCCTTGGGAGTTGAAGGCACACCGGGCTACCAGGCTCCTGAGATCCGACCCGGCATCGTGTATGATGAGAAGGTATCTGCTACCCTTTTCTTAACCTGGGGTCTGTAACTTGCCTATGGTGCATTTAAAATGTTGGAGGTAACGAGGTTGGCTAACAAAGTTCAAGTGAGATGGCTCATAAACACATGAGAAACTACATTAATAGGCCACAAATGTACTGTACCTGCGACAGCAGCTACACTGTACCTAATGGAATTGCTTAAAATTAAATGGCACTTATTAACCAGAAAAAGCCGAATATTTCAGGAATGGTAAGAAATGCTTAAAATATGAATTGAAAACACTTGAGCCATTGTTTTGAGGTAGGATCGGCCTATCTACAATAAACAGTATGAGACTAATTAGCTGGTAAAGAAGAGGACACATGACAGAAAACAATAACATACTGGAGGTTAAATATGTATTGAATGCGTCACTACATTTCCAAGTAAACACGTTATATTTCTAAAGGTGTTATTGACATGAAATTCTAACCAGATCAGTAACGACATTTAATAGTCTGGGAGAAAATAGTCTGGTCAGATGAAAATAAAATTAAATACACACCATGTTTGGAGGTCACAAGGCACCCAAAAAACAACATACCAATAGTGAAGTTTGGAGGTGGGAACATCATGGTGTCGGGCTATTTTTCAGTTTACAGCACTGGCTCAATTCATATAACTGAAGGAAGGATGACTGGAAAAATGTACTAAGACACTCTCGATAAAAATCAACTACCAGGATAATGAAGATGAAACAAGAGTGGACTTTTCAACAAGACAATTATCCCAAACACAGAGCCAACAAAACTCTCAGTTGGTTTCAGAGAGAAAAAATAAATGGAACGAATGTGCCAAAATCAGACCTGAGCAATGCATGCCACTAGTGTCATACAGGAGGCATCTTGAAGCCCTTATTTAATACTTTTATACAAAGTATTAAATACATTTCAGAAAGCCCTGTGTCATTTCTCACTATTACACATAATTTAGGGACATTTATGGTTTGATTCCTTTGCATGTGTGGATTGGATGGGTTGTCATCCACATCTGGTGAGAATTTTATGTCAGTAGCACCTTCAGAAATGTATTGTCTTAGAAAATTGTTCATGTGTTAGACATTTATTTTACCACCTAAAAACAAATCAGTAATTCCTGCTTTCTATCAATCCTACCATTTACAAGTTAAATTAATATTTTTTTTTTACAAAAACCAAAGCACAGGAATGGTGTTATGTAATGATTAAGTTGGTTCTGGTGTATCAAATCTAAGGAATAGACATGGTGACACAGGATAGAGCCTGGCTTGACAAATGAGCCCCTGAGTTAAAGGCTGCAATTGCTAGCAAAGAGAGTTTACCTAGAATAGCCCCTTGTGTCCCAACACCTATATGGTTTTCTCTGTCAGACAGGCGCAAGAGAAATCCAGAGGAAAAAAAAAAACTTGATTGTAGACTTTACAAACGCTTTTAATCTGCAAAATGGATTATCTGCTGAAGCTACTTAGCATCATTGTGACTGTGTACCTGGGGTCAGTTGTTTCAGATTTTCTCTCTTGAGACCAGTGTCAATAATTAAATTGGAAAGGTGGCTACCACCATTGTCAATGCAGACATAGAGAGAATCAATTAACAGCATATTGACATGCCACACAAAGATCCAGGCCTACAGAGCTTGTGTTGTGAGTGCCCTCCTGTTCAGCAGTGAAGCCTGGATAAAGGTTAGGAACAGAAGCTCAACATGTGCTAATATTGAACATTACGTCCTGGAGACGATAGGAGTACCAAGAACTTACAAAATGCTGAAACGAAGACACATGTGCTGGTACAGCAATGTAGTTCAAATGGATGATGGCCAGACTCTGAAGGATCATCTCTATGAGATGAGAACTGCCATGGAGATAATATCCATAAAGGGATCCAGGCTATGGTGCAGTAAAAGCACCTCAGAAACTGTAGTTGTATAAGAAACAGCTTGAAAAAAAAAAACATCAAGCACTGTGCCAGGACCATAACCACCAACTTTCTAATAACACACACACAAGAAAAAGCTTTACCAGGGCAACCCCTCTTCCAAAGAGTACTCTGACCTAAGTCAGTCAAACAGCTTTTCTGCTCTCTGTGGCATTAAATTCTCTTTTTTGATTATGTTTATTTACCTCTGGCTGCCCGTGTCACTGTGTCTGTAAACGTGATAGGTCAGGTCAACGATCCATTAAAAATTGCTTACCAAGGTTCTTAAGGTCAGCTGAATGATTTATTGGTAAAAGATATTATAATTCATAAACTATAATTCTTGAAAGTGGGGCGTGTATTGTCAACATATAAAAAGTACTTTATAAAGTAATAATATGATATATTCAACCTTTGACCTCTCGTTCAAGGTCAAAGTGTTGCTTTATAGATGTATTTAAAACTTTACAAAAAAAATCTTAAACTTTTCAAAAACGTAGTAATAATTATCAAATTAATTTCACTTAAGAACGAAATGAATGCTACACATGTATTATATCCACATAAATAAAAAGTAGGATAAATTCTACCATATCACCTTTATTTGTAAAGCACTTTAAAATAAAACCAGGGTTCACAGAGTGGTGTACATATACAAATAACATAAGAAAATAAAATCAAACATGTTAGAAATAGAGAATTAGAAGAAATAGAAAAAAAGAAAAAATTAAATTACGTTAATTTTGTCAGCATCAGTCTGAGATTTTGTTTCTAATTTTAGAGATACTGTGCAGGTGAAAGAAAGCAGTCTTCCATATTTGTTAAATAGGTGCACTGAAGAACATATTCTGGTCAAAAATTAATCCAAGATTCCTCATAGCGTTGCTGGAAATCAAGGTAATGCCATTCATAGTAAGCAGTTAGATTGTGTATTTTGAAGATTTTTAGGGCTGATTACAATAACCTCAGTGCTATCTGAAATTAGAAGCAGAAAATTAGAGGCCATCTGGGTCTTTTCAGGTCATTCCTGCAGTTTAACTAATTGTTGTGTGTTATCTGGCTTCATGGATATATAAAGTTGTGTGTAATCTGCATAGCAGTGAAAATGTATACTACACCTTCAGGTTTTTTGGTTTTACTTTCATAACTTCCTTTCACTTAAGTTTTCTTTACAAATCCATGTGGAGGTCCTAATAACTTCCTCAGATGTAACTCTGACACTTGACCCTTATCAACTGACCTTAATGTTCTTTTTTGGGAACAACTCTTAAAGGTGGACATGTTCTCCTATGGTATGGTGATGTATGAACTGCTGTCTGGGCGGAGGCCAGCACTGGGACACCACCAACTTGAGATAGCAAAGAAGCTCTCAAAAGGTATTCGGCCGATGCTGGGTAGTCCGCAAGAGGTTCAGTTTTACTGCCTGCACAGCCTGCTGACTGAATGCTGGGACACCAAACCTGAGAAGGTAAGCTGTGTTTTGGTTGACACAATGATCATATTTTTGTTGTGTGTTGTGTGTTGTAAGGAAAGAGACTGATAAAGTGTACTACACTTTATTCGTGTCAAAGTAGTGGTTGAGCTAGAGACCTATGACTTCAAATTCGGAAGAAATTCTAAGAAATGGTCTAAAACCAGGTCACACTCCAACAGTTGGTTCTCATTTTATTACTAAATTCTAAAATAAAATCACATAGTGCCTATTGGGAACATGTAGACCACAAGATTTTTCCTTTCAGTTCTCAGTTAAGCCATTCCTGTTTATTTTGAAGATAAGAACAACTGCTCCAGCTCACACATTCCTTTTTCACTTTCAAAAGTGCAGGAAAGAACAAGCATAGTTTAAGTTATAATGTCCAAATATACTTAACAGAACAACTCCATTATTTAACTGTAATATAAAGTAATCAGCACCACAAATTCATATATATCTTCAACATTTATATTTTCAGTCACAACTGTGATTTTATGTGTAGTCACAGTCAAGTTTAACAGATAGAAACCATAAAACATAACATTTTAGGATAAAGATTTGGCGAGTTTTAATAGAAGTCATTGTTCTATGAATGAATTTAACTGAACCGTCTGTCAATGCATTCGTGCTGCAGAGGCCAGTGGCAATGCATTGTGTGAGGCAGATGCAGGAGCCCAGCTTCCCCTGCCTCAGGTATATATTGTCCTGTGACAGCAACTCTCAGCTCTTCCTGTCCCAGCTCCAAGGATATGACGCTGTGTTCTGGAATGAAGATAAGGAGGACAGGTTTGTGTCACCATTTCTCCTTGTACTGTGATTCATTTGCCTCTAATACACAATAATGAGTGCCATTTAATAATGATAAATTATGAGTTATTTAATAGTATCCAAGAAATGAAAAGAAGGAAAGAAAACAACTAGTAGCTCAGTGTTCCAAAATCCAGAAGAAGCAACTGTTATCCAAAGGTGACAAAAGTACACACATTCTGTACGTAAGTACAAGTGGATTAGAGAGTGTCGGAACCATGAGCCAGAATATAAAATAAATAAATAATGGCCACAACTGTAAGTGTGCTTAGTGAATACCTCAGGCAGCAGAGACCAGGGAAAGAAAAGTAGCACAAACAGGTTCACAATTGCACCTTAAATAGGCAGTATTTTGTATAAGATGCTACAATTGTAAAATTGTTTATAGGTGTGTGTATATATATATATATGTGTGTATATATATATATATGTGTGTATATATATATATATGTGTGTATATATGTGTGTATATATGTATATATATGTATATGTGTATATGTATATGTATATGTGTATATGTATATGTATATATGTATATGTATATATATGTATATGTATATGTATATATATATATATATATATATATATATATATGTATATATATATATATATATATATATATATATATATATATATATATATATATATATATATATATATAACTTTA
>VUQR01035280.1:0-22438 GCA_015108515.1 Hemichromis elongatus | reverse complement strand
TATTTTTTTTTTATTTTTAAAAACCCCAAAATTTTAGTTTTGCTTTAAAGCAAAACAATAGAAGGGATTTTCTTTTACTTAAAAGGTTAATTTAGCGTTAACGTGTTAAAGCTGACAGCCCTAATTTACTTCACTTTTCATATTCGCTTTACTTTATTGGGATATTGTTATATTATACTGTATTTATTTAAACTATGTTGTTATAGATTATATTTAATGATATTTCCAGATTTCTAGGAAACACAAATGTGAATTTGAAATTAAAAATGAGTCAATCATTTTATTTTTGAAGGTTGAAGAACCTTTCCACAATGATTCTCAAGGTCTGTTTCATTCTGCTTCTTCTTGTTGGTAAGTGTTAGCAAATACCAACAAATATATTGTACGCACTGGAGAGATTTGTAGCCATGAGTCTGAAGTTAACCCAACAATTTCGCTGTCAGCCATTTCACAGATACCAGAAGTGAATGCACAAGTGAACACAACACAAACTCCAACCAGCACAGCGTATAACATAACAAAAAGCACAGGAGGAGCCGTCATTAACAAAATCAGCCTCACTTCTGTCACTATGGCCGTCCTAGTGGCTGTGCTTCCATGACATAGTCACAGTTGTAACTATGTTGTTACAACTTTCTTTTTCCTTCTTTATCATGTAGTTGTGTATTTTTCATATCCTATCAAAGTAGTGAAGATTTGTAAGTGATCCACTTTATTGTATGTTTTCACAAGAAGGTAACAAATAACATTTTTACTAATAGGAGGAAACCGATTCAATCACACATATTAAGATTTATTGTGATGACCATCTATCAACATTGTGAAAACAGCTGTTTTTAATCTGATTTATAGGAGAATATGTTAACTTCCTAACCAATAAGTAACAGTAATCACTTCAGTTTTGCTCTATTTTGTGTAATTATATCAATTAATCAGCGTATTTATTTATTCCAACATCTTTGCACCATTAATATAACATATGTGTGATTGTTGTCTCTGTCATGTTGTCAACTTTATTATGGACACTGAGAGCAAAGACAGTTTTGTACTTTGTAAATAAAGCTGAACCTGATTCTGTCAGACAGGTCTCGTGTCTCTGCACTACATCAGATTGAACATATTAAGGTGGTTTGCAGGGCGTTTCTAACCCACTACAAATTATTTCTAGAAGCAGTTCCTGCTTTTGCTCTGTTATTTTACAGATTATCTAAATGAACTTTGAACTGGGACATGAGACACTACATGGACTTTCTCACCAGAGAAATCAGATTATAAACTGGTGACTTGTTTTTTGGGGGGGTTTTCGGTCCATCCATGTTTGGTCTTGCAGAATTCTTCCATTCCTTTCAGAACCATTAATCCAGCGTTAGCGCAGAAAAAGGATTTTTGCTTTGCTTGTATTTTGTAGTGCCCGTAGAAAAATGGCGCCATTAGCCTTTAGACTGGTTGCCTATAAACCTTGCTTTACTTCTCCCCCGCCATGGGGGAGAAGTCCTTGGGGAAATAAAAGGGGAAATACTTGGGGAAATAAAAGGAGGTGCACCAGCAAAGTAATCCAGAAAGGCGATACTGCCAGCATCGGTGATTTTCCTCACAGATGGTGGAGGATTTCCTTAGTTACCCAACACATGGGAACGCACAAAAAAGTTTGGAAAGTCAACCATCCAAACGAAAAAGAAAGAAGGAGTAATAGAAATATAAAAGAGTAACAGATCAACACTGAGCTGCTGTTTACTTAAGTAGCTCCAAAACAGACAGGTAACAAAACCTGCCTACTATTAATCTGCAGTCAAAACTGGTATTAACATTTTTATGCTACACATGTGAACCAGGTAGCTAACTTGGTCAGTGATCGACAATAGCAGGCAAAAAAAAGAAAAGAAAAAAAAAAGATCCACAATCTAAAAGTCATCAAAAACCCGACAAACAAACAATGACGTGTTCTCTGTTCCTGGATATTTAAACATTTAGCTGTTAGCATTAGGCACACCAGTAATCTCAGTATGTAAAACATCAAATATTTTATATTAGATCATCACGTAATGATTAAATGTCATCTTATGCAGTGATTATTTCTTGGTACAGGTTCAGGATCTAGTAGAAACCGTCTTCAATAAGCTGGATGAAGGAGGTGACGACGTTTGTTAAATTCAGACTTATTCAGAGTTTGAAATAATTATAGGTGAGGTTTAAAGGATTATATCTGGCTGATGGTTATTCTTCCAACTAACGAAAAAAAAAAAAAAACTGTGCTATTGCATTGTGCCAAAGTTTTCTTGTTTTAGGTCACACAAGTTCAAACTCCAAAGCACTCACTAGGAGCACTGCATTATTTGCAACTCTTTCACCCAGTGAGGGCCAACAACTTTCAAGGATGACCACCAACCAGTGGGGGAACACACAACCTAGCTGTATCACATCCAAAATGGCAGACAGCCAATGTCCACATACTCAAGTGGCAGCGCTCTTTGAAGAATAATAAAATAACAAGCGTAAACCACTCACTTGATTCCTGGGACATCACACGTGTTGGGCTTTGATGAATCATCCTGAGAAGAAAACGCAACCATGAGACACAAGTCTTGCGTCACCAGTATACACTCTGCAGCCCTTCCCCGTCCCATCGGTACCTTCTTGTCATCCCACAACTGTTTCTGCGCATCCTTGTCTGCACTCGACTCTGAGTTCTCCGTCCCAGGCACTGTTAGCAGCAGTACTAATTAGTGAAACAGCAAGACAGAGTTTGCTTGCCATGACAAAAATACATAACAAACCAAAAAAAATGAGTCATCAATATCTGAGCCAGTCATGCAGAATATAGTGCTGTGCACCAGATTCTAGAGTCTAAAAATAGAAGGTGACCACCAGACAGACTGAAAGGATGCCAGCTAATCTTGGCTTCACTTTATCAGAGCTTCGCACATAAAAAGACATAATCAATGGATAATCAGTTAATTATTGATTTTCCTCTCTAGATCCTCCTGAATCAGCCTCGTTCAGAGATGCTACTCCTCCACATCGAGCCGAGGGCTGAACCAGAATGCACAAACTTTGCTAGAGATCAATTTACTTTATAAATATTTCACCAAGAGTCTAGAACTACTACTGTGTGACGCCGGCCCCTTTATGTCTTTTGAGGTTTGCCGCCTGCATTAGTACATTCCACATTAATAAATGAAAGCAGCTCTGTGTCTTTGTAACTGGATCTTCCACTACCTCGCTTAGGCTGCAGCTCCTGTGATCCCCCGGCAAAGACCTCCTGGGGCTTCGGATTCATGGCGCTCTGGTGTAAGGCAGAGTCTGAATTTGTCCTGTACATGAGAGAAAGATGAAATTCGAGCAAAACCACTTCCAACTTTTGACTACTGGCTGAATTCAAGCTCTGCAGCATCAAATCCATCAGAAATCTGTTCCAGATCTTTATTTGCCACCATACAGCCTAATAAGAGACCTTCAATGTGACTGTGAATCAACTAGGCTGCACAGAGTCAAGTCATTTAATCTTTGGAAGAGCGCTGTGTCTGGCTGTGTGTCCTAGTTCTTATTTTGGCCAGTGGACAAAAGGAGGTGCCTTACCTTCTCCAGCTAGTGTCTGGTGGTGGGGAGAGGTAAACTGAGCTGTAAGGACAGCTGTCAATGTGAATTTAGTCAAGGGAAATACATTTATAGATGATTAAAAATACGGTTGCCTGAATCGACCCAAAACACCTGCTAAATAATAAATAACCACACACAAGTGTTAGTGGGACTCATTTACTTTGCAATCTTGTTATCTAATAGAAGAATATATTGAACTGATCTTGTCAACTGTCTACAATGCGTGGTGTTACATAGGCTGTCAGTACATGCAGGAGAACAAACATTCACTCCCTTAAGATCCGCTCAGCAGCATTACTGACGGATGATATCGTAACACATCGCATGTGACGGGTAGCCTCCTGCCACTTGGTGCATTCACTGACTAGTAATTTTGTTTCCTTAAACAACAATCATTGTTAGTCAGCTTGGCAGCAATCTCTGGTCCATACGACAATATAAAAACACTGATGACCACCTAACCCCTGTCATGTTTGCAGACAAATCGGCACCTTCCAGACAAACTACAGGCGACGACTGCTCCTAGAGGTTTCTGGTGTGGTACCCTCTTTCCCATCGATTTTATCTGGTCATTGCAACCTTCGGGAACCAACTGCAAACTAGTTGGGAAATACAAATTTTACCCAAGCAACCAGAAGTTGCCAGCGGATCTCTAAACAGTCTCTAGGCCTGTGCAACTGAGGCTTTACTCACATTCAAAACTATTGATTCCACAGAGTTTACAGCCTATCTCAAGTCTGCACACTGGTATTTTGGCCTCTTAACAAGTAAGAGGACATTTCCCAACATCAGTGGCCGATGTCTACTGTTGTGTTTCTGTTTATCATCAACGGCACTGGCTAAATGCTTAGAAATAATAATATGATGAACTAAAAGATAGTCCAGATAGTGTCTCAGAATTTATAATTTATAACGTATCACACAGATACATGAAAACTAATGAAAGTTGATAAATTAAACAGCTAAAAGCTTAAATTTAAAATGGCCTGCTCCTCTGAAGTAGCTTGTCTCCAGACACTAATCAGAATTTGGACCTTAAATGAGACCAAAACAACAACACATCACTCATCACAATGCGCTTGAAACAAAAGGATATCTGGCGTCCGTGTTTGTCGACGGTCAGCGGCCGGCGGTGAGGGGAAGTGATGCGGTTCCGGTCACGGTAAACACGCTCCACCAGCCCGTGGTGCCTGGTTGTCCGACTGGTATCCAGCACCGAGTTCTACATGTGAACACACCAGGTAAATGAGGCCCCTCCCATAAAAAAACAAAAAAAACAAAACTTGCTAACACTATAAAGCTGTGTCTTAGGATAATGTCTGAGGATAAATGGTGCACATGTGTTTGTTTCAAATGAGTAAAGCCATGGGCCCCCCGTACTGATGCTTGAGTTGGCAAATGTATTAAAAATGGAAAGCCATGACAAGCAATGGTCTATTTAAATTTTAGGAACCAAATTACGCACCAGGGTGAAAAAAACAAACAAAAAGAAACAAAAACAAAAAAAGCTGTAGTGCACATTTTCTCCTTTCACTCTTGGACCCTGATAAAAACCTGATGCTTAATGCAGCTTTGACCACGAGGTAATGTCTAAGCACTTTACTGTCAGCACAGCCTTCAATAAGCCTGCAGACTTTCTTTAATGGCTTTAGAGGGATTTTCTGGGTTCTTCACCAACAACACAGACACCTGCAACCTTTTTATGTCCAATATTATCACCAAAAGCTAAGAAGGGCACACTGGTCTAGAACAAACCATTGATTTACCAGCCGAGAGAGGCCAGGGGCTCACCTGAAAAGGCAGGTCAATGTTGCCATTTCCAATCTGATTGACATTGGGCAGTGAGCCTCCATAGTACTGTCCACGATTCTGCCCTAGTTGCAAATACTGGGTCTTCTGTAACTGCAACTGTGCAAAGTAAAATTGCATGAAAGCATGAGTGAATGACTGATCCGATACACAAAAAAGAGATGCTAAAAATGAATGGTGCATGCCAGACCACGGTGTGGGATGTGAAAGACGGATGAATTCATTAAGTGACGGATGAAACATGATGAGCCAGGCAGATGTGGCGGTACGACGAATAATCGAGAGGCAGACAACATCTTTCATAGCAAATAAAAAGAAGAAAAAAAATCACATCAGCTGATGTGAATGACACCTGACTCACAGCTGGTGTAATTACAGTCAGACTTTCCATGTAACACACCTGGCTACTACATTAACCACATAACAGTAGTCGTATATGTTATTAAAAACAAAAAACCACTGAGATGGAAGGCCTGGTCTATGAAATGAAATGCGTGAGGATAAATTATAAGAACTGATGTGATGGATGGATGTTTGGATGGGAACACAAATAAATCAGGCAGAGACCATAAAACTGAGTAGTAAATTCAATTTTTTCCCCCCCTTTGCAGCAAATAACAGTACAGCTTTGGGTTACACTGACGCAGCGTGGTAAGTGGGCATCATTTCCAGCAACTAGACCAACAATTAGCCCCAACGTTTCCTGGCAACAAGATGGTTTATATATTTTGAGACGAACAGCCCTGAAACAATTAGCTAATCATCAAAAATTGCTAGTAATCGCCAACATTTATGACAAGTCATTCTGGAAGTTATTTTAAAACTTAAAAAAAAATAATAATCCCATTTCAGCTCCACTTTAATGTTTTTTTTTGGAGATTCTCATCTGCTATATCTAAACCAGAGCTTTTCATCCACAGTTATATTTACTTCTATAAAATGGCAACAACAACAACACAAAAAAAACACAGAGAGGAAAATGAACACCATAATGTGTCAGCTTTAGAAAAGAAAGCATATTTTATTAATCACCAGTGCACTTGCAGCTTCAGTTAAAGCCAATTGAAGTGGCATAATAAACAGCAGCCTGATGAAAACATCTGCTCCTCTTGTAGTGGTCGAGGCGACCAGCGCTGCCATTCACACATTGCTAAAGATAGAGCGAGTAAAACGAGACATGTGGATCATTTAGTCAGAGCTGACTTTGCTCTCCGTAAGTGCATGCTAGGAAAATAATGTTACGGGTAATGTTGGGGTTGCCCTCTTTCCCCCTAATAAATAAGAAACACACACACACACAGCTGGTTACCATCTGTTTGGCTAATGTGTCTGGCACCCACACTGCTTCCCATTTCCTTTCTAAATCGCAGCTAACTTTTCCTAACGTGCTCTAATGCGGTCACTACCATGCCAGACGATTTGTCTATTAGCTAACGAAACGTCAGCAGCCACAGGCAGGAGAGAACAGGTGCATGTTATCCACAGCTCCAGAGGCGAGGCTGAGCTGCTCAGCGCTGCTGGAAGTCAAATAATGCTGGCGTATTTTAAGAGGCGCGGTGTAAACGTCGCTCGGCGGCGTTGCACTGATGCAGCAAAGGACGCTAATATGAACTTTAGCTTACTTAGCATCCCAACCTTTCCGATACATCTCCGCAGTGTTCGTTAGCTGCCAAACAGCGATGCAACCAGAGGTAAACAGCCCCTCTGTGGGGGGTCTTACCCGCGCAGCTCTGGTGATGTTCAGATCTTTCATCACTTCTTCAAACGCGGCGGTCTCTTCCGCTTGCTTCTGATTATGCAAAGCGATTTTTTCGCTAAATTTGCGAGGATTGTTAGAGGACGCCATCTTTCCCCTCTTCTTCTCAATGGAATGTTACGCTACGCACCACTCCGGGCTCTCCCGGTCGTCATCACGCACGGTCAGCGTGTCTGTTGATGTTTTTCTTTTTCTTTTTTTTGCTTCAACTGTTGCCAGAGTTTGCGGCAGGGTGAGTTGCAGATAAAATAAGCACTGCCACAAGGGAACTCGTGTGCCCCAGATGCATGCTATAAATAGATAAATAAATAAGTTCACATAAAAGAGAACAGAATTATCAAACAGAATAAAAACAGCATGAAATGATGGGAATATGAGGCATTAATGAGCAACGGATACAGCAGCGCATGAACTGTCCAGAATGACACATCTGTGTTGGAAATGTAGATACATTGTATGAAGGGGTGATCACAGAGCAAGTATAATAAAAAAAAACAGCAGCAGTGATGTAAAAGACTGAATATATTTAATGAAACTTGAATATATGGAAGGAAAGTCTGCATACATCAAATGAAGCTCTAGTGTGTGGAGGGAAAGTTGGAATATATTAAATTAAACTTGCATATATGCAATGAAAGTCTGAATGCATTTAATTAAACTTTACTATGCGAGTGAGATTGTGAGCTGTTGTGTAGTACATTTTGATTCTATTTTGTGAATTTTCTGGCCATCGTCTAATTGTTTGAAACGTCTGGTATGACCCTGTCTGGAATACAACTCTGATATCGGACCAAAAGAATTGAAGAGGTAATTGCAGGCTAGCCAAGGAGCTATTAGGCTAACAGCTGACTGAGCGAACAGCTGACTGAAGGTGCTTACTGGGGACAAGTGGACTCTGACAAGGATGCAGTAGAAAAACATCCTTGACATTGTGGTGGAGGAGGTAAAGTTCCTCTGCATCTAAAATACAGAGTAAGACAAAAGGGTGGCATACCTGGGCTTCATATTAAAACCTGGTCATACAGTCAGGCTAGAAGTTAGCTCCATGGAACAACAGGTGGCTGCTTTCCTGCAGTGCAAAGGGATTGATCTGGATTGTGACCACATCAACGCATGCCACCCTGTGCCCTGTATAAACACCGGCAACACACTAGCTATTATCTCAAGGTTTGTAAATCAAAAAGAACGAGAATGCACTGCTGAGACATGGTACCTTAAGAAACTGGAAAAAAATTCAAAGTACTTGGATGACAAACTAAAATCAAACTAAAAAGATCACTGGAGGAAGCTAAAGTGCTGGTCATCAAAAATGTGGTCGATCTCAAAAAATATCAGTGAGCAACATGATCTGGACTATAAACAAGGTAACAACCACACGCTGAAAGGAAAGGAAAAGCTATATTCAGCCAATATGTGGAATGAAACACATGGATCTATGAATCCATGAATGAAATAAAGGAAAACCTCAATTTCATGTCCACCCGCCCCCCATCTTTGTCCATCGAGCTCGGGTCCTCTCCCAGCCCGCGGACCTGCCTGCACAGAATCGTAGTGTTTCCTAGGACTGTGCTTCCGGACAGACACTGGAGAGCCATATATAATGAATGTGTGTGTGTGTGTTTAGTTTGTACTGTAACAGTAGCTTTTCTGGTAAAATTAGTCTATCACCAGTAAACAGAAGAAATGACTTAACAACAACAACAAAAAAAAAGGCATTTCACACCCTTGAATATTTAATTATCCTTTGTGGAAAAGTGGATCAAATTCTTCAATAGAAAGCCTGGAACACTCCTGTAGGCCAACATGAAGGAGGGGACAGCTAACCAACACATTAAGGTCACAAAACTATTTTGTTATGGAACAGCATCATTTCATTTCATTTTATCAGCCTGGCTTATTATTGGGAAAGCTGAGCTCTTGTTGGTATTAGCGGTTCTCAGAAGATCCCCGGGTTTGAAGCACCACTGGTGTGAGAAATAAAGAAATAGTGGACTAGTTGAAAAAAAAAAAAATAACGCCCAATAAAAAAAAAAGTTTTCTTTATAAATTTATTTTTGAAGAAACACTTTGCAAACCCACAACAGAAACAACTAAATTATAGGAATTATATTAGCTGAAACATTCGTGTTCCTGCATGTGGGAGTTTAAAATAGCAAAAGACAAACAAACAAAAACCCAACAGTTCCTTTTTTTAAAGCATGATTCAGCTTTAATAAACAATGCACATGAAGCTACACGTGTGTACATTCCCCTTTCGACGACAGCCATTTCCTGTATATTGCACTTTAACGATGTAATGTGCTGTTACTGGTACATGTAAGATCAAGACAAAGACACACTAAGGCAAACAGGAGGCTCCTCACCATCACACGGACAGGACAAAGAAAACAAAAAACAAAAACAGGAAGTTTGTCTCTCTGCAGTAAAACCAGTACTACGACATTGTCTCAGCACCATTGTAGGTTTAATCATAATTGTAATACAGAACCAAGGTAGTGGAGTAATATTTCAGAAAAAATAATCAAGAATGTGAAGTAATAAGGAAAACAAACTGGTATAATCTGAGATTATACAGCCACACTGAAAAATCTTACAGTGGGAAATTTACAGAGGTTAAAAATCAGATTATGTACAAGAAAGAAAAACCTCAGGGAAACGGTGTAAGGAACCACAACACTTCACTTTGCATGCCTGCAGCATAAGACTCAATCAAATAATAACCTAAATACTCGTGGCTTTAGCCTATAGTGACAATGACATCTAGCCTATTTAGAAGAACACGTGTGTGAATGAGATGCTAACTTTTGTGCGTCAGGAACTGCCAGATGCTCATTCATCCACTGAAAATGCTAAACGAAGTGGTTCCTTGACAAAAAAGATTTTTTAGGGTTTTTACAGACACGTTTCCGACTTTAACACTGAAAATGCTGAAAAAGTGATCCTCATCCACTAACTCAACATCCATGGTTTCTAAACCCACAATGGCCTACATAAGCATTTGTAGATATAAAGTGCAAAAATAGTAAGAATAGAAAGTTAATAGCGTGAGCATGTTTTCTGTATAAATTGTACTTTGAGGATTTGTGCAAAAACGTTGCTCTTCACATTTTAACGGACAATTAAAGTCAGTAAATGTAAATGTTACTGTTGTTTAAGGACAAACCTTTTATGGTAAGCGAAGCTGTAGCGGCTGTTCTACATAAAGAGAGCAGCAACAGATCAACAGACACACATGCGCATATTAAGTATTGATGTAGCTGCCATAAGAGGTCCATACTGGTTTGTTATGTTGTCCGAGTCATTAGCAGGGACTAAATCAAATGAGGGCAGTAGTAGTTTGGAAAAAAAAAAGTGGAATAACTAATAAAAATTCACAGCTTAAACACATATAATACTCGTCTGTGTGCCATCATTGAGCCGAGGTTCACTGATTAGTAAATAGACTTTAAAGCTCTAATGATCTTAGTTGTTGAAATAACTGCAACATAGCACAAAAAATAAATAAAGAACAACTGTACAATCAAGCTGTCTAACATTATAAAGGTCGAGATTAAATGTTGTCACTGGGAAAAAAAAAAAATTGTAGTGTACTCTAAATGCTAATCCAGAGACATTTGTGCTGTGTGTAACTGAAGCCCTTGATCGATAAAACTTGGGGTACTTAGTGCTACTATTAACGTTTACGCTTCTTTAAAGTATCTGTGATCTTCTACTTTCCAAATGGGCAAGTATGAAAAAAAAGGATCCTGTGCAGTTTATGTATTAAACACATCTCAGACAACTACAACGGTGACTTAGAACTTTGGTTCAAAAGACCCTTCATGTGGATTAAATATGATCGAACCCTCTAAAACTAGAAAGTAATACCGAAATAACAGTACTGTGGCTTTTTAGGTAATTTCTTCACACACACACACGCACACACACACGCACACACACACACACACACACACCCCTTGTGTTGACTCAACAGTCGGCAGAAAGAGCACATGGAATATATCTTCACAGTCGTAGGTCTGCTGCTTAGTGCTGTGTGATGTTTTGTGGAAGTATAATTGGTGTGCAAGCAATCCCAGCAAAGGATTCTGGGAAATGCAAATCCCTCTCCCACTCATCTGTCTCCGTGTTGTACACCTGAACGATACTTGTGACATTGTTCAGGTGCCAGTTGTAACCTCCGACGATGTAAATCTTCCCGTCTAGAAGGCAGCAGCCTGCTTCAGACTGACCGGCCCTCATAGGACTGGCCGTGGTCCACTGGTCGTTCTCTGGAATGTAATACTCGACTGCTAGCACATCAAAACAACGGTCAACATGGTCCATGCGACCACCCAGGGCGTAAACACGATCCCTGGTGCTGATCATGGTGTGCAGCACTCTGGGTTCGTTCATGGGAGCTCTGAACTCCCATTGGTCTGTCGCTGGATCGTAGCAGTGAAGAGTTTTCTTGTCATCCAATGAGACGCCGTAACCCCCTGAGATATACAGCTTCTCTCCACAGGAAGTACCCGCATGACCCCAAATCCTGCGTTTTAATGGTTCCACATACGACCACTCATTCTTCTTTGGGCAGTAACACTCTACAGATGACAGGCTGCCAGATCGATTGCGCCCTCCAGTGGCATACAGCAGTCCGTTAAGCACATTTAGCTGAAACTGGATACGAGCCTCCTGCATGAGTGGAATGCGCAGCCACTGGTTCAGATGTGGATCGTAGCGGAAACAGCCGTCTACCGCCCCCTCGCCACTGCGGTACTGTAAGTGCTGTCCGCCCACGATGTAGACAAAGTTATCTAGTACGGCAACGCAAGCGTGGCTGCACCCCATCTCCATCTCCGTGAGCTCTTTGAACTGACGGGATGCGACATCTGGAAGATAGTACACCTTGGTGCTGACGGTGCGATCGTTGTCGGTGTAGGGCGTCCCACCAAAGGTAATGAGTGACATGACGTCAGAGCGAATGAGTGTCCGCGAGGACTGCATTTCATGCTGTCGGAAGGGAAGGATCTGGTAATTGAAGGCCTCAAGGAGATACCGGCGACACTGAACATCCTCCACCATGATGTCCACTCTCTGCACGCTGTCCACCAACTCTGAAGAGCGCATGAGGGGAAAGCGCACGTGACAGAGGACGCTGCTGGCTTGAGCCCGCCGAGAGTCGTCGTACTGGAGCCACCTGATGGCGGCGTGGAAGAGGTCGATCTCGCTGCAGTTCTTCAGTTTGTTGCTTTGAAGGAAGAAGATGAGGCGCTCCATGGGAATGTGCAGGAAATCGTCCTCCTCTGCAATCTGGAGGAAGTGGCGAAAGGTGAAGGCGTCCACAGACTCCTTCAAGGAAGACAAGCTGAATGTGGTGGCCATCTGGCCGATGTGCAGGCAGGTCTCAACGCTCATCGCTGACTTGAGGAACTCCTCGCAGAGCTCCACGACGGGAACCATTTGGAGGAAGACAGCAGCTCCAAGGACGTCCTGAATGCAGTCCAAGTCTAAAGTGACTTCTGCACTGTAGGCAAAGTCGATGATGTGTTTCAGCCCACGGGCAGACAATCCCTTCAGCTCAATGGTATCTTGGTTCGACTCCCTCATGCCTCCCGTAAACATAGCTCTGAAACACAAGAACGTGTAAGTGATATTTTACAGTCCCAAATACTGCACGGAATCCCAAACTGCATCAGTTTTCTTTGCTGAATGGCCGAGTCAGAGACATTGCTCTGCGTAAAAGCCAAAACAGTGAGCTTACCTTTCCTGCATTTTTATGTTATTGTACAATTATCTAATTATTAATATGTTTTAATACCTTTTTTACAACTTTCTCAATCTCTGCTTCTCTAATATATACAATAATTTATAAAATCTGTATGCATTTGGCAAATATGAATTTTTACATTACAGAGATGTGTATTTACTTTTAAGTGGATGGAACTGATTTTGTTCCCCCCATTCCAGCTCAAAGCTTCCGGTTATGAATGCAAATCGGGCAGTGTAAAGTCTCATGCCTCAGACTAACCTGAAGTAATCACTACAGGCGGCCAGCACTGCTTTATGGACCTGGAAGCGCTCCTCGTTGATGGCCAGCACGACGTCAAGTAGCTGGCCTTGAGCCCGTAAAACAGACAAGCCCTGAAGGAGGGTGGAACTGTGGCTCGAGGCTGAGAAAGTACAGCGAAGGGTGCTATTCTTGTTTGCCATACTGTAAAGAGAAAAAGGCCTCAAGTCACTCAAGTGATTGTTCCTTTTTTCACATCTCCCCTGATCTTAGTTTCTGTACTCAGCTTAATTTTTCAGTTACTAAAAGCTATTACAGGCTTTGCTGCACAGTCCAAGAGATCGATAAGTTGCATCTGGTGAAAGTATTGCCGTGATGAAAATTTAATCTAATCTGCTCGAGTCGTCCAGTTAGAAATGCATTCTGCACTGTTCTGTGTCCTTGCATTAGCGAGCATGTCATGATGAGGGGAACAGATAGTGCTCTGCACTTTACTGCTAGACATAGAAAACTGAAATTTATCTGCCACAATTACAGTGGCTAACTGAGAAGCATGTATGTATATCTGGTGGACACATTACCATCATAGGTACATGAAAAGGCATCACTCTGTCAGCACTCGAGGAACAGGAAGTTCTCCCTGACATCACTGCAAACACATTTATTCAAAAGTATAAATAACCTCAGACGAGTTGCTTGCACTTCTTTTCCTGATATGCTTCATTTAACAAGATCCAAAAATGGCATCCAAGCACAACAGAAAGGTTAAAAATGACCAGATGGGGCTAAATGGAAGCAATACGATTGTTCAAATCCAACAATTGTCCTATATTAAGTCAAAAAATTATAATGGGGTCAAAGACAAGTGATGGGACTCGAGAGCAGGTTCAACATGACAATCGCCTCAACACATTCCCATCTATCACGGAGCATGCCTCCAAGCTTATCAGCTCCTTTTATCAACACTGACACTTCCTGACTACAAAACAGTGACAGTAAACTCATGTCTCTGGAGCTTTGACACACCTTTGTCAAAACCTTTCCCCCCTACTCTTTCAATACAGCATACACTTTCATACACACACACAAGCAGGTGAAGGGGAGAAAACGGGGAGTCTTCTGTTATATTTTATATACATAAAATAATAACAAATGTAAATGTTTTCTATGTAGTTTTGGCTGATTTACTGTTAACCTTTAGTGATGGCGTGTCCTACAGTTATCACGTTGACTTAATGCACCTTCATTGCTCCAGTGGGGAAACTTCCAGATTAAAATAAAAAAAAATAAACAGACTTTTCGCGGACGTGCTCGCAGTTTTGTGGCGACATTTAAAGCAAACTAGCATCGCTTCAAAGTTGTGACCCATTTATTAGCCTATCATAAAAAAGCAGGTTGTGTTACGGTTGTCTAGCCTCAATTCTTAACTTCTTTTTTCTATGCCGTATCGATTAAAAAGGAGCAGGCAGTCTTGGTGCCTGGAGGCCTGGACGCCGCCTCGGTGTTTCCTTGATTAAGCCGCAGCGCTTCGAACCGTGCGGACGGACTCGGATCGAGCTGAAGTCCCGGAGCCGTGGGAACTCCCATAAGGGAAACGCCGGACCCCCAAGACAACACCGTGGACTCTCCACGTCCTCACCCACCTGTTCTGCGTATCTTTTGGAGCAAATTCCCCACCATCTGACTCCGCCATCTTCTAGCACATAGCAACACGCATAGAGCATTTTCGGCAGAGTTAACAGGATGCTGATGGCACGACTGGCCCGGTCATGGCTTCACAAGTCCGGATAAAGTCGATTGTTCCGGGATGGATGGCAAACAGCTGTCTGTGGTCCTGTGGCGAACACGGTGATGACCTCACCTACCGGCTGCTTGCTGCAGCGCCTTCCTTTGTACCGACCACTAGAGGGCGCCGCAGTCATGTGCACAGGTGTTTCAGCTGAGATGTCCCGTGTGAAGCATTGATCCTATAGACAAAATTAGATTGTAACAGTATTAATAAATCTCCCGAATAGTAATCAGTGTGCTATTTCGTAGGCACACTTAAATATCCATAAAAATGTGTGTCTTGGATTCTATTCATACAAGAGGCCTGTATGAAGGTAGCAAAATATTACCACTTTATATGTTGGTTGCCAGTTAAGTCTAGATGGTTAAAATGTTGCGAGTATAAAAAATGTGTCAGTTGCAAAGCCAGTATATAAATAATACAATAGGCTATGAGCTGCACAACAGTTTAAGGCCTTTGAGGGGGGGATTATGGTGTAGAGTTGTTTTTTGGGAGTTGGGCTCAGCTCCTTAGTCCCAGCATACCAAGATTTTTTTTCTTTTTGCCTGTCCCCTTTGGATCTTTAGCCATCAGAATTGTTGTCTGAAGGCCAAGAAAGATGCCTAGCGGATTTACTTTACCAAGTGGATCTTCATGGCATTGCCATATTGGTCCATTTGATTAACCTTTATTATAATTATTTATATATTTTATTTTATTTTCAGTTGTTAGAGACGGGACAGACATGACTGAGGGATAGGAAAGGAAGAAAGAAAGAATAAAAGAGAGAGAGAGAGAGAAAGAAAAACTGAGGGGAGAAGAGATAGTGAGAGAGAAGGGGGGGGAGGAGAAAAAAAATCACCTGGATCACCTGTCGAAAGGGAAAAAAAGAAAGAAGAGAAAACAAACAAAAAGAGATCCAGAGGCCCCAGAGTACGAGAACCCAAGGAGGACCACCAGAGCGGCAACCATGCCACCCTCCTGGGAAAAGCTGAGGAGAGTCCCGGACGAGGGATCACCCAGCAGCCACGGAGCAGAGGACAGAGGGGGTTGCAGTGACGTGCCCGCGGGGTCTGCCGACAGCCAGCTGTGTCAGAGAGGACCGAGCCCCAGGCCCAGAGGCTCAGGGCCCCCCACCCCCTGGAAAGGGCCTAGCCGGGTCACAGGTGCCAGGCCCCGCCAAGCGGCCACCAGGAGTGGGCCGGTACATACATAAGCAACCAGCCCCAGACACCAAGAACCACCAACGCACCGACATCTGAGGGCATCGGTCACCGACAGGGAGTGTGGTGAGGGGAGATAGGCCTCCATGCTTTGGAGAGCCTGAGATGTTCCCAGAGAGGGAAGACCCCACCTGACATATAGACACAGATGTACAGGCACACCAAACCGCACCTAGAACCAAGATTCAAGATTTTTATTTTTGCCATTTGAACACAGGACCAACTGTCATGGTCCCCGTGTCTACCTGGCCGACCCCACAGGGCTACATGTGTTTTGTGTCTCTCGGTCTCTCCTGTCTGCCGAGGCGGAGCTCATTGCGGGCTCCCGCCCCTGGCTACACACCTGTTCGTGATCGGCGATCATCAGTTACTCACTACTTAAGGTTGGGACGCGACTCTTCTCATCGCTGGATGATTAAGCTAGTAATGTTAGTGTTCTTCTCAGCTCTCGTGAACGTGTGATACTTTGGTTGTTTCGTGCTTGTGATCTTTCTCTCTGTCCTGTGTGACAGTTACCCTCCTGGACCTGCGACCCTGCCTTCTGTGTGTACGTGAGTGAGTGACTAGGACGAGTGTGAGAGTGAGCTTCCCCTGGACCCTTGGACCCCTGGATTCCCTTCTGCACTGTATATATTCTGCACTGGTGTCTGTAAATAAACTGTTTGGAACGTCAGTCCGTTCTGTGCCTGAGTCCCTGCTCCCACTCGTGACATAAAATTAACCTTAACCCATATGAAATGTTAAATAATGACTCTGACCTAAATAGCTGTCAGATGCATAAGATTAGGAGATAATGAACAGCAACAACAAATCCTTTAATATTATGACATAGCTTTGTTAAGATTTAGTTCAGCATACAGGCACAAACAATAAATACACTGGATCTAATTGTGCTTTTTTATGATTAGAGGCTTTTTGTGGTTGTAAAAAAACAAAAGACCAAAAAAGAGATGGATGATTAAGCATGCATCAAGACATGTTTGGTCATTTTATCCATCCACCCTGGCATCCTCCCGTTTCTGAATTTGTGACTTTAAAACTCCTCGACTACTGCTGTCTCAATGTCTCAAGAAGGCATTGTCACTTTCTAGAGTGGCTTAAGAAATGAACTACTGTTTCTCATATGTTGCCTCGTGCAGTTTTTATAGTAGAACAAATAGCATACCACATAAAACATATGTCATGTGTCATGTCTTCTGTTATTCCTCGGTTGAACCATCGGTCTACAATATGTAGAAATAACTTGCAATGTTATTCATACACCATTTTCTGATGTTAGTCTTAAGTATATAAGGTCTTAATAGTACCCTTCAAAAATCAAACTTGTATAACCACAAATGTAAAAGTACATTTATTCTTAACACACGTTTTGTGTATAGATGTGAGAGGTTTTGTGACATGCAGAGGCCACGGGTTGGTATGACAGAAAAGGATGCTGCTGCCGATAAGGTGAGACGGAGGCAGATGATCTGCTGTGGTGACTCCTAAAGGAAGCAGCCAAAGGAAAATTTGATACTTTATGACTGTGAATCAGTAAACTTGTAATGTATGGATACAGATTCTGATGTAAGTGGCTGTACTATCTCCAAATATATACTGATCAGCTGATTATGAGAGTTTAGCATTGATAAATTAAAGCCAAGATGTTATTCCTTTTGTATAGTTACAGTTTATTATTCAAGACGGCTCTTAGCCTGGTGATGTGCAGCTCAAATACAACAGCTTATACCTGTTATTGTCTTCTGTGCATATCAGGTAAATAATGTATAAAACTTCTTCTTCTGGGTTCTTTAGTACCTATTAACATGTTCTTATGGAGCTGCCTTATGGTATTCATTGGTTGAACCATCCTCTATGTGCTTTGATTGCTGATGATCAGTTAATCAAGTGCATTTGATTAGCAGCACCTGGTTACTTACTCTATAAATTCCTATGGCTACAGTGAGGGTTTACATAGTATTTTACAGGACAGCATAGAGTTCTATGAAAACTCTTTTTCAAATGCCTGCTTTTTTTTCTTTTTCTTTTTCTTTTTGCTATCAAACTTTCTATCAACGCTCATTTTAAACTTTTCCAGGACTTGAAATACATTTACACAAAAGGCAAAAAATTAGGAAAAGTAAGAAACATAAAATTCTGGCAATTCATGTTCTCACACACTATTTCATTATTGTTTTTACTTGAGAAAAGTGTAAGCTGACAGCTACATGTGCCAACTGTCAATAAGTAGTCAGATAGCTAATAGTAGATAACAAGTAAATGTTGGAATATTATCTATTTTGAAAGTTTTGTTAGCATGTTTTGGCTTCTAGGGCAGTAAAGATTTATTCTGTTAAATATAAATGTGCCACACTAAATCAAACTATATAATTAATATAGCATAGTATTCATCTTGAATGCTTGATGTTCAGTGAACAAAGAAATGTGACTTAATCCTAAGAAATATAGTTGCGCTGTTCAAAACCCAGACGATGATATAAAAACATTTTCACAAAAGGCCACAGACACAAGAGTCTACAGTAGAGGTTGGAGCTGATCTCCTGATATCAGGCAGCAAAGTTAATGATGAAATTCTGACTATGTTTCCACAAACAGATAATCATCCTAAAATTGGGACTGACTAAGCACATCGAAAGCTGATGGTACCCTGAATTAGAGGAACGTAACAAGCACCTGAATAATGAGCCCGATTATGTTTTTGTTAGAGTGTGCAGGAAAGAGTCAGAATATCAAGCAGAATGGGGCAAAAAGAGATCAAAGCGCAAGAAGAATAATGGCACAGGGAATTGTACTGCAGACACACCTGCTCTGGATTGTATTTGGAAAGCACTCCTCCACCATGAAACTCCTCCAGCACATCCTTCAGCTTCTTTGTGGAGTCTAAAGAGACAGGAGAAAAAACAAATTAATACTCCACACAGGACAATGTACTTGGCTTTGACTCACATACATCTTAACCAAAATGGGGATACAAAAAAATAAATAAACATGATGCAACTCATAAATAAATTCCCAGACAAACACTCTCATCTGTAAGAAGACACTCTGGATCGGTTAAGCTGGTGAGTCAGCCTGTTAAAAGGAAAAAGGGACATTGTGTATTTCTCACTTTTTGATGCAAATGCTTTACACACACTCTAAATGCCTATGTGCAGACTTCTGAGAACAAGAGAACAGCCAAAAATATATTTTTGATACACTATTGTGGGGGGGTCTCTGGCCTGCAGTGGAGGGGCGGAGCAAAGCAGGGCAGGCAGTCATCGACTACCAGTCCCAGCGCCACGGAAGAGGTACCCTGCCCTGAGCACAGCAGAGCAGTCGCATGGCATGGAGCTCGACCAACCCATTTATGACACCGTCTTACCTTTGAGTTATTGTACGGTAGAACATCGTGGGGGTTGTTCGACCTTATAAAGAAAACTGGGAGGAAGGTCCGAGCCCCGCAAAAAGTGAAATTCAGTACGTGTTGGACCTGAGAGCAAAGCTCCACACTTTTGGGAGATTGGCACTTGAGGATTTGCTCGAGGCACAGCAGCGCCAGCAGAGCCTGTACAACAGAGGGGCTAGACTCAGGCAATTTTTTACCTGGAGAAAAAGTACTCGCATTGCTCCCTTCTTCCAGCTCAAAACTACTCACCAAGTGATAGGGGCCCTTCGTGGTTTCACAGCAGGTGGGTGACATTAACTGTGATGTGGTATGGTTGGAAAGGGGAGAAACCACACAGGTATATCACCTCAACCTCCTGAAAGCATGAAGGGAGTCTGAAACTGCCTCTCTGGTAGTTAGGGAACGAGATAAGTTGGAGCTGGAGAAGCCAAATTCCACCATCTCCACCTCCCTCCATTTTGACGACCATCTCACACAGGTCCAGTGAGCGGATGTTGCTGCATTGCAACAGCGGTTTACGGATGTGTTCTCCCCCCTCCCCGGCCATACTTCGCTCATCAAGCACCATTTTGTGATGGTGCATTCACGGCCCTACAGGCTGCCTGAACATAAATGATGAATAGTTCAGAGGGAATTGGCTGAGATCCTGAAGCTGGGAGTAATTGAGGAGTCGCACAACGTGTGGTGCAGCCCCATAGTTCTTAGAGTGAAGAAAGATGGGTCTTTATGGTTCTTTGTCGACTATCGTAAGGTGAATGAAGTATCACGGTTTGATGCCTACCCCATGCCCCGGGTCAACAAGCTCTTGGACCGGTTAGGCACTGTCTGTTTTTTCACAACTCTTAATTTGACCAAGGGTTACTGTTAGATTCTCTTATCTACAGAGTCCAGGAAGAAAACGGCTTTCCCTACTTCCCTACGTACAAATTTGTCACGCTTCTGTTCAGCTTGTTTGGGGCCCCCACCACCTTATAGCCCCTCATGGATCGGGTGCTGCGGCCGCGGTGCTGGCTGCAGTGCTGGAGTCCCTGAGGCAGGCGGGGCTCACAGCCAACGAAGAAATGTGCAGTTGGATAGGGGAGGTACAGTATTTGGGGTACCACTTGGGGGGCAGGCAGGTGGTCCTCAGGTGGAGAAAAGAGCGGCGATCGCATTCTGCCCGCAACCCAAGACCAAAAAAAGAGGCGAGACGGTTCTTGGCCAGCTACTACTGGTTTGTGTCTGGGTTCGCAAACCTGACCAGCCCCTTGACTGATCTCACCTGAAAGGGTGGACAAGGCAGTGTCAGGCAGCATTTGTGCGGGACAAGCAGGCTCTCTCTGGGGAGCCACTGTTATACACGCCTAATACACGGGTGTGGTCCCTGGCCTGCAGCGGGGGGGCGTATGGTGATCTCAGGGTGGCGCCTAGGTGTCGGGGGAAGCAGGTACGGGCTGGAATTACACTCTTTCTGCTCTGTTTAATCAACAGTGACAGGGAAGAAGAGGAGAGAGAGATCTGAGAGTAGGGGTCGCTGCGGAGTTGTCTGCACTGTTTATTAGTGGAATATCAGCATTAAACCACAATAAAGAACTGTGAGCACGGTGAACCTGTATGCATGTCGGGTCCTTTGTTACAACTATATTGCCAAAAAGTATTTACTCACACATTTAAATCAATGTATTCAGGTGTTCTAATCACTTCCATGGTCACAGGTGTATAAAATTAAGTACACAGGCATGCAGACTCTTCTACAAATATTTGTGCATGCATGGGTCGCTGTCAGGAGCTCAGTAAATTCTAGCTGGGTACCATGATGGATGCCAACTGTGCAACAAGTCAGCTTGTGAAATTTCCCCACTACTTTTTTCTCTAAGGTAGCCTAGGTCAAAAACCATGCTAGAGCACAGACTTAGCCACAAAAAAGGAGAGCTTGAAGGGTGGGTGGTAACCTGAATTTTTTGTCTGCGTAGGTGGCTTCTGGACTTCACCAGCCCACTGTGCTACTTCCACGGGTTATGAAGTTTAACAAAGCACATTTTTTCTAAAAAATACAACTTCCTCCTCTGGCATGTGTAATTAAGTGATGAGACTATGAGAATAATCTCTTCCGACCTTAAAGGAGTTTAGTTTCTAAATGTGTATGGGTGGATATATATGCAACCCCCCCCCGCCTTCCCATCTCCAACAACTCCTTTATTCACCATATCTCTGCCAAACACTGCAACTGTGTGCTAGAGTTGGGTAAGTTGCACTGTGTGAGTAATTCACTTGACATGTCATAAACTGTTTCTAAGAAAAGAATAGGGAATTTTACAGGTTTTTCAGTAAAACTCATTAGTTCCCATCATGAGATTTATTTAGTTAAAAAGCAGCAATAATGAGTTCAAGGATATTAGCCATACATAGCGAACATGTCACACAGTGGAAATTTGTGTTTTTATGTTTTGTGTTGGGATGGATAATACTGTGTATTGGGACATAGAGGAGTGATTTTGTTTGCATGGTTTTATTTTGATATTTATATTGTATGTTTTAGTGTTGTTGCACAGTATTCTTTTAATCCACTGTGGACTAGGCACCTGTGGAGGAGGGGGCGTGCCCCCGAGGCGGCCTATCAGCTGCCAAACGGACTTGTTAAAGGAGATGGTGAGCACATACAGGAAGAAGGAAAAACGCACGAAAGTGAGCAGGAGGAAAGAGAAATGCATGCCAACCCAGTGTGTAGCGAAGGATCTGCTGCCTGATTGTGAAGTGTGACAGTTGGCCAGCGGAAAACGGCGATCCCGTTCCGACGACAGGAAATAGTGACAGTGGGAAGCGACGCGTGAAATCAACAGCAGGGCAGGGGTGTTCCTCTGCCTGCATCTGTGAGTATCGCTTTCCCACTGTTGCGTGCTAGGTGTAGCTTTGCCGGGGGAGGGTCGCAGCG
>VUQR01035279.1:10025-25383 GCA_015108515.1 Hemichromis elongatus | reverse complement strand
CTATATAGTATGTATAGTATATAAGGTGTTGTCCTTTTTTTTTAATAAACAGCTCATATATCAGCTGTCAGTAGAAATGTAGTACTTTGAAAATGTAAGAGTAGAACTTAAGATCCCGAGTGTGTGCGGGCAGAAAAGGATCGGCTTTATTTTGGATTGTGATGATTCTTCTCTCTGTGATTACAGGAGCTGCCCTCAGATTCAGACCTCAGCACCACCCAGTGACAGCAGACAGATCATCCAACATGTTCACATGTTAACTGGAAAATTAACTGATGAAAACAGAACAAAGGTTAAAGTACCACATGTGCTGTTAGTGAAAGCTGCAGTTGTTTTATTGATAAAGTTAAAGACAAAATTAAAAAGGATTAAACACCAACGTAACTGTGTCGCTATATATCAGCGTTAACAGTCCCTCAGTTTGGTGTTTCAGAAACCTGCTGATCTCAGACCTGCACAGCTTCTGTTTTAAACACTGAATGTACTCAGCTACATGAAGAGCACATGATGTTTTCTCTGACACAATTAAATAAAACCTGATGAAGTTCAAAGTTCTTCACTTGTATGTTGAACTAAAATGTCTGATCTGGAATTCTTCCACCATTTTTTGCCAATAGTGTGTTATTTAACATAAAGTAATTTAGAGTCATTCATACCAGACTAACCAGTTTAATATATATTTAAATATTGCACTTTCTACAGGACTATAATATCTTTATGTCCAGAGCCCAGAGCCGCTGGATTATCCAAGTTTTATTATATTAACATTACACAAAGCAAAGGTCTCCATCACAGTGTTCATAAAATGCTGGGTTAATCCATCTTCTGGAGCAGGCCTATGATGGAACTCTGAAGATTTCCATGTGAGGGAGCTGCTGGTGAAGATCATCAGGTCCTCCTTGATCCCTGCGATGAGCTTCAGTCTTCCCGATGTTTTTGAAATTATTCCTCTCTCAGTGGGTCAACAGAACATCTGGAACAGACAGCTGTGATGAAACCTCTGGACCAGGAAACCCAGCTTGGTCCTGATGGTCTCCCTCCCTAGTTTGGATGTAGCTGTTGATATGAATATGCACTCTGTTATTAAATGGGAAAAAAACCCCAAACAACTACACTTATTATTTAAAGTTTCCATGTTAACAGGCTGTACTGCTCTGTGAGCGTAAGGACAGCGTTACATTTTTGACATTAACAGTAACTCTGGGCCTCTGTGGAGTGTGCAGCTGATCTCATCATTGTCTAAAACCAGATAAAAACTAAGGAGTGTTAAATCATTCACAAATACACTATTAGACTAACAGGTGTGTAGCATCGCTAACTAGCTAGCAACAAGCTGCTAACAGAGTGCGTATGCTAGCGGCTAATCTAGCCAACGAAGTAACAGACTGATTTTAGATGTTGTGGAACTATAAGATGATAAGCTGTGTGTCATTTTCATAATAGTGACGTGGTTGTATTTACCTTAATTGAACGAGTCGTCAGTCGCGCTAAATCCACCAGCAGATAAACCGGAGCAGCCGGGCTACGTAAAAAGTGAAGGGGGTCGTGTTTGCGGTCTCGTACAGCGGATGTGTGGGCGGGAGCGTGACGCAAATGCTCCACCTCAAGTCACTACTGCGCAGACTCTGTCTCCAAAATTGCAACATGGCAGCCTCCAGAAGCGGGATATTTTGGCTTCATTTTTGTACAATGGGAGGAGGAGCTGTCGTGTCGTCCATGTTTTCTACAGTCATTGATTTAAACAGATACCACAATACGGCAGTGTTTAATTTTAAAGTACTGACAAATGCAAATGAAATGTGGACCAGGTATGTAGAAGTCTTTTGTTTACATAATGCATCGTCTCATTTACATTACTTGAATATTATTTTACTAAACATTAAGGTTTGTAAGTGTATTCTGACTGAGCTCCTTTGCTCTGTTTATGGCCTCGTTGATTATTGTGCTAAAAGCAGCGAGTTGTTTAAGAGACTTGATTATTTATGTTGAAGGGAAGGTTGATAGGTTATTAAGTCCTTTCCCTTATGTTTCACTTTTCAAGCCATCTCTCCCCATCCGCCATCCTTACCAGCTTTTCTTTACTCATATTCTATATCAGAATTGTATATTGCAGTTGCCTCATATTGGAGTCATTTTCCAAGCTGTGTGCGCAACTGGGAAAAGAAATTCAAATGTTTGCCGAGTCGATATTTCTTTTCTGAGGTAATCTGTGACGATGTCACTGCAGAGCTTCCTTACACTCATAGGCTTTTGAACACTGACCTCATCTCTTACTGGCTTTTCAGAGCGCAGACGAGAAGATAGAGACACATAAGAAATGTTCATCAGCTCACTTGTGCAGGCTGGCTAATCAAAGCCTTAGTGTGAGTTAAAAGAATTTGGCATTGAAAGTAGCTCAGCTGTTCCATTCACTTTACAACTATTTATCTTCTGTGAAGCGTTTCTTTTCCATGAAGTCTTTTCCACTTACTTGGTCTCCCTCTAACAAGCCCAGCTGCTTAAGTGTAAATTATAATTGATTTCCACCACATTTAGTGGTTTCTCATTTAGTTTCTCTACTTAGTAATAATAATTAAATGAAATAATCCTTAACATTTGTGTCCAGTCTGATGTAATTACTACGAACTGATTATCGCGTACCATTAGATTTAACAGGTTAGAGGGAACACTCAAGTGACTCAGAGCAGTGTGATTGTCTCAGTAACTGCCCATAGACGATCACCCCACCCTGTAATTTTGCATCTGTACACCACCACACTGGATTTTAGATAAAGCAATCTAGATGTGATTGACAGCCAGACTTTCACCAACAACTCAACGGGTTTAACAGAAGTATTGTTCTAACTTCATAATACATGTTAATACAGCCATTTTTCATTATCGCTATCATCATTTAAAATGATAGCGTTGTATTTGATACTGAGATGGAAATCCTCTTAAAGTGCCAGACCTTTACTTTACCAACAACAGGTTGTTCGTGATGGTTTTTGGTTCTCGTTGCCATCCCTATTTTGCTTAATTTGCCTGAATCTGTGCTAAGCGCTGTATATTTACGAATTCTTCTTAAACAATATAATTCTTCTGCTTCTATCAGCAGTCATCAATCATCATCAATAAAGACTAGTAACTGAGTTCTACTGGCTGCCATGCATGCCCATACCCAAATAGTAGTGTTGGACATACTACTGTGTGCTTTAGATCATGACCCATTTTTCTCATTCTCCCTACTTTCCCATTCCATCAATCTAGTACATGTTAGTGTTAGTTTCTTCTGTATTTTTATTTATTTTATTTTTATCCTAGGATTAATTTTTTTCTGGAACAGTCTAATCTGCCCTTGAATGTAACCAGGAGTTACAATATTGCACAAGTTGTCAAGCCTGAGCTTTTTAGATACGGACACGGGGGAACAAAACTCAAGTTTAAACAAACGCGAGCCTTAATTGGACTGATACACGAGAAACGAGGTACAAGGGGAGATCAACTTGGGCGAAAATAAACTAAATATAAACTCTGAAAACTACAAGCTGAGAAGAGACTGTGACCACTGTGATAACTATGAAGCTATGATACCTATGACGAGAGGTACATGACTTGAAGTAGTAGAACAGACATCCTGACAAAGACTGAATGACAACACATAGACTAAATACACGCACAGGAGGTGATCAGGGGAAGTGGAAACACTAAAACAAAGAACATCGAACACAAGACCTCTTCAAAATAAAACAGGAAACAAGGAGAGATGTAGACGTGACCCAGGCTTGACAACATGAAACACACAGACAGGAAATGCGTGACCTGACACTAGAAGACCCAGGAGAAACATAAACAGAGCTGAACTCAACTTCTAGGATTATTAGTTGTTTTGACTTAACGTCCTTTTACATAAGAAATCACAAATACAAAACTAAAACACACAATGCTGGGTCACAGACCCTGACACAAGTAAAATCTGTATGTAAATATAGCAGATTTTACTTTGAAGCAAGATGAACAAAGACAGTCGGCTCTCTTATACATTAACAGAGTTTCATCATCTAATAGTTTGTTTTGTTTGTTTTTTTGCCACATGGTTCTTGCATGCTTTAAGCAATAAAATTGTCATATACACATACACATAATGGTGACCACGGTGAAGAGGTCTTGTGCTCTCTTGGATTATTTGGCCAAGGGATCTAACATGACATCAAGTAAAGCAATGACATGAAAATAGATTAAAGTCTAAGAGATAAATTGAGGAACAGATAGTTACTCTCTTCTATTTGTTCCTAACTTTGCCTCAAAAAGCCCTTAGGTTGAAATGCTGCAGAGGAGTTTGGAGGCTGTGTCGCCGTGCAGCCTGAGGGAAGATGTTCATAAAACACATTTATTTCAGTGGACCCGGGCCTGTCACACAGGTATAGGTTTATGACTTTTCACAGATTTTTTGATGTAACTTCTAATGCAAAGCTTACGGTACACTTATTATAACTGTTATCATTTTTAAGTGAATATTTGAGTATTTTGAATGTGTTTGTATCTGACTAAGTCGCGGGTGTTACTGAAAGTACATGTCTGTATAGTGACCATAACAGCTGAAGATTTTTATTTTTATTTTTTTTTGCATATGCCTTGTTGTCACTTTGTCTTACTCCCTTTTCTTTTTTTCTTATTCTGTTTATGGTTGTCAAGTTATTTTTAATTGTTGTGCGCTGCACATTATGTAAAGAGCTAAAGGATGGCAAGTAGCCTTTGTTTAGATTCCTAAATTTTCAGAGGTGTGTGTGTGATGTTTTAGTGTAATAAAAAAACATGTTCAAACCAACGTAAAAAGTTCTTTAGACCGGGTCTGCAAAAATGTGTATCATGCTGTTTAAACGTCCTAAAATCAGTCATTTACATATGCGTGAATACAAAATTTGCCCCTGGCGTTAGGCAGTTTGTTCTTACATGCTGTTTAGTTTTAAGAAGTACTCAAAGACCAGAGCACAATGGTGTTACAACAACATTTGCTGCTAGTTTAGAGGCTCTGTGATTTGTTTCACTCAATGTGAACAGCAATTCATATCCAGTAACTGAATACCAAATCAGTCTTTGTGAATGTTATCCAATTGATCAACTCGAGTGATGTTGCTTCACAGTAATGGATTGACTAGGTCATTTGCCATCATGAAGAGAATATCATCTGATGGACAGCCATGTTTTTTGCTGTTCACCGTGACTTAACGTGATTAGTTGGTGTGATCCCTGGGTAGTGGCGCGTGAAATGTACTGGCTCAGTGGACCGATGTAGCATCTTCATGAACATGTTATTATTAGCTGTCACTCCATAACCTGAGTTGTATCTATTTGTTTTTGCAGCCTCTAAGCGGACAGTCTTATCTCATTCATTTCAGCTCATTCCCTCAAGAAATATACATTAGTAATCATGTTAGCCTAGGAATATTAGCCACAGGTTAATTTGTAGCTATTTACTTCTCAATGTGCAATTTTACACTCTTCTTTATGCTTCAAGCAGCAGGAATTAAATATTAAAGTCATTGCACACAATGATTACACATATACCTACAGATATATTCACATCACACACTTTCACTTGGGGTTTATATAACAGCTACATTTCCATAATAAATTAATAGTGAACATATTTATCTAGCCTCACAGCAACAAAGCTCCAGCCAGTTCTTTATCTTTAATGTTTTTCCTGCTCTAAGCATTAGCACAGATGACCGCAGCATGATTAATCTTGGCATTGTTCCAACCCAAATCAACTGTGGGTATAAATAGCAACCAAACCTTGTTTTTGTTTTATAGTCAAAGCTCAAAAGCTATTTTATTGAAACACTTATACAAGACACTTAAAATCTCAGTCTGAGTGTGTTGGTATTGATAGTAGTTTATTGAATTATTCACAGTGGTAACCACACCTCTCTCGTCTAGATTGAAAATTTTAAAGTTGATTTAGACCGGCAATGAAGTCAAGCTTATCCCAGTTCGCAGTGCATTACCTGATAACACCCGCTCTCCACACAGACCTGCGTTGATGTAGTTGGAATATTCTGTTCAAGCTGCAAATTTGCTACTTTTAGGGTAAGTTCAGGTAGTGTTGTTAGGAAGGTACCTTAACTAAAATATTCTAATCTGATGCAAGGATGTGGGTTGGGCATCTTAGGATTTTAGAACCACAAAGTGATCAGATGGCAGAAAGCGAGAGACAGAGAGAAACAACGTAAATTTTTTCTTCTCAAAGCTTCCAGCCACAGATGATCTTTTTTATTCATTTATTCATTCACATGTATCTGAACTCATAATGCACAACATGACTGCTTGTCTTTATCTTTCGAAGCTTTGTCCTACTTAACAAGGTAAATGAAGTTTGGACAACAGCTTAAAGAAATGCTCTGGGTTCTGATAAACATGATCAAATAATCAATCACCACAGAAAAATGGAACAAAGAAAAATGACAAACAAAACCTAGGGATACTATAATAAAGACATTGCTATAGTTTAGTTTTTGTTGTTGTTTTTTGTTTCAAACATCTGTTTCCACTTCACATTATCAGTTGCACTTTGTTTTATAAATTCAATAGCTTAAAGTTCAGTATTGAGCAGGAACACACAGGATGTTCATCATGAAAGAATGGTGACATCTGGAAAAACAGTTGGTTGCTGAGAGGGACCAGTGCACAGGGAGTACAGGCTTGGCAAGCAGAAGCGTGCTCTTACAAGAGTGGTACCTTTGGAGCCAGCTGACAGGAGGGCTCATTATCCAAATGTAGCTGATAAGTTTAAACAACAAGAACGTGAATGGAATCTGGAACACCAGGATGCTAACAGGTACCGGTTTTGTGTGATCTGTTAAGTGTTAGTGTGGAAGGTTTAATCATCTGTACTACAACAGAACTGTATTAGCTTCTACGTTCGATGATTAGCTTTCTAAATACATAAATAAAGCTAAAAAATAAATAAATAAATAAATAAGAAAAAGTCAATTATATGTGGATCAAGGGGGGAAATTGTCAAATACTATATTTTTCTTTCAAGTGTAGTTTGACAGGACTGCTGTGTCTTCATGGCTTTAGTGTCTTTGTAAAGTATGAATGCAGTCCATACCTTATTTGTCTTTTTTGTCTCACTTTGTAGACCAACTGCCCCTAAAATGCTCAGTTATAAATATCAATATTGCTAAATCTCCCACTCTGTGAGACCATGTCTTATCCACATGCCAAGTCTATCTGCTCTCATTTGAAAGCTGTTACTTTCCCTTGAACCTCCTTCAACCTCTGACATTTTCACTGTGAATTTCTCAGAGAAATCTCTCAATTTCAGGCATTATCATTCCTTGAAAATATTCACACTTACTATTGCGATATTTTAAAGCTTATGTATTTTTTTTAACTTCTAACTCAAAGACGAGGATGAATCAGCTGATGTTTTTATTAGATTTCAATCAAAATCACATGCGCTCGGTTGGAATCAGTCACACCTCTCAGTAGCCACTGAATCGATTTCACAGTTAGTGGCACCCAGCAAATTCACATCAATCATCTCAGGATGTGGCTCAGAGTTTCAACAAGCTCTCTGTGGTGGTCCTATACACAGTCTATAGACTTAGACTATGCATGTTCCTTTTCACTCTTTTACATTTATATGTCCACACTGCATGCCAATAAGTTTCACCTTCAAACCATTTGCAGTTGTGCTTTTCTTTACGGGCTTTTTATTGATTTATTTTTAAAATTTATTTTGTATTTTTTGCTGGTGTGCTGTGTCCTGCTCTTTACCTTCCTGAACCTTCATATTTCAAATTTGTACGTAAAACACAACTTGATAATGATGATGACAATGATAAGGTAAAGATATTAGTTCTGCTTGCCTTAGTGGTAGAACTAGTTTTTGCCCAAACCCAAAGATCATAATCATTACTTAATGAACTGTAAAGTGATATCTGTAGGTTCCCGTGTTTCACTGTGTTTGTATGCAAATATGTAGGCTGTAACACTGGAACAGTTTTTCTATTTTTTTTAATTGAAACAAAGTCATATTTGGACCAACTGTGAGTATTTAAAATGATAAATAAGCATTGTTAACAACTGCAATTCCACAGTGTAGCTGTTGCATAACCAGCTGGGGTAAAAATGCAGAGCTATGTGAGAAAGGAGGGTTCAGAGAGTTAAATAATGGCATTTAGAGATTCACACGGTTATGGTAGCCATACTCAAAGGCCAGCCACAGATCAGATTTACATTTCACTGCGTGTTGTACCTGTATAACTATGCATGTGACAAATAAAGAATCTTGAATCATGCAAGCAAGCAAAATTTGTTTCTATAGGATTTCTCACAGACTGGTGCTTTACAGAAAATTATCTAAAACAGTTCAAAATTAAAATGTAGACAGTAAAATAAAAAATAATTTAAACCAAAAACATGCTCCAAAGCTTGGCTGTTAGACGGGTGGACGAAAAAACTATATTTTTTCATTGTTTGACCAGATTTAGCAAGATAAAGAAGCTTGGCACCATGAGAGGGAGCCTGACCGTGCAATGATCCGTAGATACGGGTGAATTTTAAACTTGAACGTCAATGTGACCAGGAGCCGGTAAAGGTGCATTAGTAGTCGGGTGATATGGGTCCTTCTGTTTAACCTGGCAAACAGTCAAACAGCAGCATTCTGTAAATGCAGGGCAAATTATGTGGATTAAGAACGCAGAGAATTGAGAGGTGATAAAGGATGAGATAAATGCATCAACGAACATCTTATCATTTTTGGGTTTATCTATTATTACTATGAAATGAAATGGAAAAGGTTAGTTTTGCATGATGGAGCCCTGATTCATGATTAGTACTTTGAAATTACCACAAATGTTTCCGGGTAAGAAACTGCAGCACTGTGGATAGGAGGTAGCATGAATTTTAAACATATGACATTGTGATATATGTCTGATTCTCTCTTCACTGTTACTCTGTAAGAGTCTGCTTCTTCCTCGCCCACACGTGTTCTTTTCATTCAGCTCACATAAAGCTTGCTGCCTGTCCTGAATTTTAAAACTCTAGTGGGATATTGCCTCTTAGAGCAGAGTGTTTGCTTTTTAACTTGGTGTTCTGTGAAGCTTTTTACATAGCAGACATTATCTCCCTTTTTTTGAAAGTGAAATGCAAGCATCTCTCATAACCTGAAATTGGCCATTTTTAATTATGATGATAGGCGGACTATCACTTAACTGTGCTGGTTTATTTTTCTGAAATGATGAAGATTAGGTTTGTCACTCAGAACATCATCCTGGAACATTACGTCCGTATCATTGCGAATGATAAATTAAAAAGAAGACTTAGGAATTAATTTGTAGGACATATGACGATAAAGTAAATTGTAACTTACTTACTTAGTACTGGTAGTTTTACCTCAGCTGTCAAAAAGCCGTGTGTGTGAACCACATCAAAGTAGAAAAAGCAGGAAAAGTCTAACATTAGCTGTCATCTTCTTCTTACATCCAGCCCTCTGCAGATCAGTCAGGTCCAAAATCAGGTCACCGATGTTCTTATTGAATGTAGTGTTTCAAATTAGTAAAATATTTTAACTAGTCTTAAATCCCTGTATATGTACTTTCTACAAATTAAGATTATTTGAATTATAATTAACTTTTAAACCGAAACTGAAACTTGTGTTTCTGTTTCTTTTTTCTAAACATAAAAAAAGAGGAGAGGATTATTTTATATGTTTTTTTTTTTATATATAATTCTTCCTATCTAAAATATTCATTGACATGAGAGATTCTAATGCCAGCTCATATATTTTATGGTGTGGTGACATTAATATATCTTTGAATTAGTGCCAGTTTTGATCTACATCACCATCTCAACTTCTAAGGATGAATCACCCTCAGCCCTGTACTTGGTGAGTTTACAAGCATGGAGATTTTTGGTGTGTGTGAACAGAATGTCACAAGCTTCCCAGGACTGGGCATCTTCACAAACTCGCTCCAAGGTCAGATCGTGTTGTACTAGTGAAAGAAAAATTGTATAACAAATCCCAAGAGCTACGTTTCATGTCCTACAGGTATCAGTTAGCATGTCAAATGGGAGAAAGCATGACAGGTAAAAATCTGAAAAAGACTGATAAATATGTCTTGTTTGGACGACTGGCCTGGAGAAAGCCACCTCTCTCTAAACCGAGCATGGCAGCATGACTTAAGTTTGCAAAGTTGGCAGACTTCTGGAACAATGTCCTTTTGACAGACAAGACCAAAGTGGAGATCTTTGGCCTTAATGCATAGTGCCACGTTTGGAAAAAAAACTACCACAGTATATCAGCGCAAACCCCCTTATAGCAACTGTCCAGCAAAATAATGCAAAGTTGAGGATTTGGACTCGTTTTGTAGCCATAGGACCTTGACGTCGCTCAATCACTGAATTGACCACGAACTCTTACGTATATCAAAGTATTTTAGAGTCTAATTTGAGGCCATGTCTCTGACGGCTGAAAATGGGTCATGCAGCAGCACAATGATCCTAAAGCATATCAACAACTCTGCAAGAGAATGGCTGAAAAATATTTAATAATAAAATAATTTAATATTCCTCATATTTTTAGGCCTCCTTCCAACCTGTAGATGCAGAGGGAAAATACATATATGGTAGTAAAACTTGTCATACCACTTTGTCTGCTGCTTTTATGTTTGCTTGTTCTCAAAGACGTTCAAGAATAGAAAGTCCATAGAACTTCCCACAGAACATAGAATTAAAAAAAAAAAAAACACACATCTTGCCTATTTATCAGTCTGCATTTATTACCATGTGGGACCCGTCTGTAATAATATAGTTATGATTAAACGTCATATAGAGCCCCTTCACTTGACCAGCAATGCAGTTCTACATTAATATTCATACTGATCAGATTGGGAATGATTAACTCCTCCCAATCCTCTCTCCATCTGCTCTCTTTTTTCTACACTCTGTTTGGAAATGTAAGCCAACCAAATCCATCTCTTTAATATACCATATTCCATGGATCAAAATGCTATGCAAGACACTTCAAAAATATTCGTAGAGCAAAGAAGATTAAGGAGAATATGAAATCTCTTCTTATAAATCACCTTGACTCAAAGCTGGAGATGGTTCAGAGCTGGCTGAGAGCTCCAAGCTGCTTGTCAGAATGATCCACTACAGTGAGTTATAGAGCGCTACACTCAAGTTGAACTCTAGATTATGCACACTGACACCAGTCTTAATTTATTTATGTGGTGTATTTAGAGTCAAATTCAGGAGGATGTGCCCTTATCAATTTATCATTTTTACAGCATGTTTGTTTGCTTTCCAGACACCTTTTGAATATCAGAATTTGCTTTTGTGTTATTCTATTTATTCTATTGTCTATTAAACATACGATATGTACTATAGGTGTATTATATATTCAATACCAAGCTTGCTATTCTCATCTTGCATTCACCTTAATGAGACAAATCAAAAATAATTGTGCTAAAGCCAGTGAAATATAGTGTCTGAAAAGCTCTCAGTATGCCTTCTTATAGAAGGTAAGGTAAATCTGAACCTCTACCCTCAGAGACCTCCAAACTCTAACATTACATACATTACATTCAGTGAACAGAATGCGTGAGATGTGGTATGACTCCTGCTGCAGGGGCTGAAAACTGTCTATCAATCTGTAAAAGGAGAAGAATGAGTCTGACTGGAGAGTCTGCTCACATCTCGCAGAGCAGTGGAGGGAGACAGCAGCGAGACCACCTATTTAGACCAGTATCTATACATGAGGAAAAAAGGATTGAGTTTGTTTTTATAATTTTACAGTAGTTAATTCAAGTGTGTGTGACTTGTGCAAATTGTGTGGCAGTGGGAGAACATTGGGTGTGTGTTTAATCCTTGTCTTCGTCTTCTTTTATTGATTAAATGTCTCTATAAATGGTTTAAAGGCATGTCCAGTCAGGGGTTACAGTAACTTCATGATTTTATATCAAAAATTGGTATTAAAATGTCCACTTAATCTAACCAAACATGAAATACGGATTCATTTTCTCAACAGCTTATCCAAGTTGGGTTAGCATAGACATTGGATCATATCTGTCGTAGGGCAACAGAAGGGTTACATCCCAAGCAAATTGCCAGTCCATTACAGAGCTGAAACACAGGGGCAAGCATTGCAACAGTTGTGAATCATCAATCAGCCCATGTATTTTATTGTTTTCAGACTGTTGTTCTGTTAGAGGTGCAGGTTGCAGAGATAATCCATGCTTTCCCTCTGCTGTAGTGAATGGGAAACCAAATCAGCTGTTTTAGGAAACAGTCAAGAATTAGAAGAAAGGACTCACGTGTAGTACTACAAAGCAGATAAAATGAAATATTCTGCTACAATAAAAACATTAGAAACACAAGAAACAACTGAACATAAATCTTGACAACAGAAAAAAAAAAAGAAATCTTGGAATTGGTAATCAAAGCTGTGCAGAGATCAAAACAGAGACGTTGTAGCATCATTGATTTCTTCTTTGTTCCTGTGATCTTTCAAACAGTCCACTGAGCTACTCCACTGTGACTGGTAGCTTTGTGGACTTTGTAGGAGTCATCGCAGAGTTAATGTGAAAGGGCCATTGTTTTTGTCTCAAGAACATTGAGATCTAGAACGGTGCTCCCTGTCCCCAAACTTAACTGGACAATAAAACTGATGTTTATCAAAGAGAACAAGGACACGTTCCACTGTTCTTTACCTGCTCTTTATAGTCCTTCCTTTGCTGTCCTCTCTCACTTGTATTGCATTAAGGTTGTCCACTCTCTCAATTTTACCCTGTTAGCAACTGGTTTATGTGACACACTCCTGAAAGCACCCCGGAACAGAGAAGAGAAAACAGAGGCACAAACAAAGATAGAAAAAGACAGGTAATGAGCAAAAGATTTTTAGTGCAACCTTTCAATGAGAGCCATACAGTACTGCATATGTGGATCATAATGCATGGATAAGAATCCAGTCAGTTATTGCATAATGTTAATTACTGGCTTTATACATTCCAAATCTGGCTCTGCTCCCATCACATCAATTTGGTTTTTGAAGGTAAAACTGGAAGTGGTGGAGGTTTAAAATGACATCCTGGTGTTTTGGACCAGTCCCCGAGGAGAGAGACTTGGCTCGACGAAGCAGAGTCAGATGATAAATGTATAGGTGTCTTTTTTTTTTAAATTTAGCACTTTGCAGTAGTCATACGGACCAATATGCTGAGATCACTCATTCCCACTGGAACATGCTGTTCCATCACTCTGTCACCCTCCCAGGAACCAGACAACCATTAGGTGAATACTAATAACATCTCAGTGTTTTTTAATCAGACAGAAATCTCAAAATGTCGAAGAGTAAAGAAACGTACAAACTGAAAAATGTTTTTAATTCATGATTACGTGCGTGAAGATGCTTTAAAAAAAGGAACAGAGTGTCTAGACAAGTTTTCTATTCTACTAATTCAAAATAACACTAATAAGGCAAATTAGTTTCATGCTCATGCTGATTCCTCAAAGGTCTCCAGCTGTCGCTGTCTTTGCAGACAAATAGAGCAGTTTGTAATGATTGTGTGTCATGAGAAACAACATTTTTTTTTCAACTTTTTAAAACTGAGTTAATATTGTGGCTAGATAATACTTAGAAACTGTGATTCTTTACACTTGCACACAAAATATCATTGGATTCAAACACAAAGAACTGCTGCCTGCTCATTTAAACAAGGACTCCATAATATGGCAGTTCAAAATGGCAAATGCTAGTTTATTTTAGTGATTTGCGGTACCTTACATTTCAATATGATCCCAATTAAAATTCAGCCTAGAACTGACAAACTGATGTTCAAACTTAATGTGTTTGGAAAATATATTCATTATACCGTCATAATGAATACCAAACACCAGGCGTCTTCTTCTTATTGTTTATTTATGAAGAATTATCATACAAGAAGGAAAAGAACCCTAAAAGTCAATACCTCCTTTTGTAAATATTCAATTAAAAATCCCTCAAAACAAATGTGACTGATTGAAAATAGTAATAAAGCTGAAAAACATTTTATAGATAGATGTTATTACCTTATGGTATGTATAAAATATTTTTGAGTTCTGTATTTATTTTGTAAAACCTAGAATGGCTGTTTGTAGTGGATATACTGTACATAATACACATTCTTTAAATTTAAATCATACCTAGCCCACTTTAAATGCTCTTCAACCTTAAACTAGGACAAGTGAATTGACACGAAGTGATCTCAGGGACAACTCAACCAACTAATAAAGCTATGTATTTATTTCATTATTCATTTCATAACCATATTTAATCATGTAATTTTGAACAGTTTTAAGGATGCAGGGAATTCCCATCGTTTAAACATGGGCTAGATGCCCTAGCAGCACCTCCTCCTCCTCCAGCAATAATATTGTGCTATGCGTAAAAATGCAATGTAGTCAGATGATTTGTTTTCCTATACTTCACTAATTAAATATAATGTTATTCCATCTTTGTCCTCAGGTCTCTCTTTTTTTTAGACATTTCTATGAAATAAATCTTCAAGTTAGAAGATTGCAGTGAATATAGTGAAATAAATCTGTGGAAATACCTAAAACAATTTGCATGCTTATCAAATATTCATCAAAAGCCGTGCTTATTTCTAATTAGTAGCCTCTGTGCCTGCAGAAACACCTCCCACCGTTAGGATTTCTTAATTCTAAATGTTCTTACACATTTCTGCATGTTCTCTGTGTAACATCTTTGTTACCTTAAAGGCTGATGTTGTTTGATGATGTGATGATGGTGCTGTATCCACATGTTTGACTCCAACTAATGAGATGGGTTCTCCCCTGTATTATATCAAGCCGGTATTGCACACTGGTACTGCAGTTGCTTTACTGTGATATGATTTGTCTTCGCGGATTCAACTCAGCAGCAGCTGTCAGTCACATGAGACAGAAGCTTGCTGTGCTTGAGTTCAGTGATCCAACAAAGGAAGCCAAACTGTCAGAGGCACACACACATACACACACACCTACACACACACACACAAACGTTCAAGTAGCAGCACCTTCCTCCTGTATTTGTTAACTCCATTTTAACTGAGTCAGTTTCATAGCTGTCATGTTTTAAACACTGCTGCTATACAAGCTGTGCACATGGATGTGCATGTCTTGTAGTTTCGCAGTGCCTGATTTTCCCCTCAGAGATTTACTGGCTACCCAGGATGTCTCCTACTATTAGCCAGAGAACTGTGTGTGTGTGTGTGTGTGTGTGTGTGTGTGTGTGTGTGTGTGAGTGTGTAAACATAAAGATTTAATTATTTGAGACCTGATAACATGTAATGCATACATAATACACATAATTTCATGAAAATATTCCTCT
>VUQR01035278.1:0-28180 GCA_015108515.1 Hemichromis elongatus | reverse complement strand
CTTTGCCCCTCACACACACACACACACACACACACACACACACACACACACACACACACACACACACACCAAAAACAAAATTAACAACACAACATTCAGAGGAAATGTGAAGCATCACATCCGCGCTGCGCTTCACCACCACAAACGACTCTTGTGCAGATATCAGCCTGAGGCTGTGAAGCTCACCAGTGTTCCCATTCAGGCCACACCTGGTAAAGTTTGAAAACATGACTAGGGGATTTTAATTAGACGCAATTAGAGAAGGCGACCATGCAGAGAGCAGGACGAGCCCCCTTTCTTTTTTTAGACTGGAGGGGAAAAATACGCTAATTAGGCCGGACTTTTATTCGTGTGACCCGCGGAGACCCTGCGTAAGCTGCTGAACGTCAGCACTCGGGTAATTAAAACGGGACTGCGTTTGAATGATCCGTGTTTGTTGACATAAACAGTTACCATTGCATTCACTGTGATGGGATGAGTCGTGTGTGCGACTTTGAATGGCCTGTGAAAGGCTGACCGGAGATCAGCAGATAAAGAGCCGGCCCCTTTAACATGAGAAAGATCGCCTGCGTTATTATTATTTATTTTTTTTACATGAGATAAGATTCCGGAGCATTTTATTTGACGGTTCGTTTTAAAACACACCAAAATGTGGCGTCAACTGTGATTTTCAAAGAAACTTTGGGTAGAACCTGGATCCTCATCCTGCCAACAAAGCCCGTGTGAGGATTCCCGACCCAGAGCCCCTCAGGAACTCCGAGCTGACACTTTCAATGGGCGCCAGCACTTTAAAAACACATTCAGAGTTGTAAGTGACAAATGAGCGCTGGACACTTTTCACGCAGCACAATTTCATATGCCATTTGTGTCACTTAGCCCAAACTAGTCATCACACGCGAATCATTTTGGTGGCAGCTGCTGTTGTATCTGTTTTTGAAGGCCGTGGGCACCCTGCTGCTGTAGCCCACCATCTCCGAGAGGACAAGAACAAAAAGAAACGCATGATGGGCCTATTACAGTCTGAGACGCGAGTGGAGGCCGGGCCTTGGCTTCTCTGGCACAGAGATGGACATTGTTAGGACTTGGTGTGTTAAACGTGTTTCATTTTGACAGTCCTGCGTGGATTTCAGTTTGTTTTACTGTGTTTCGCTCCAGGCCTGCTGGATGAGGGATTAAACGTGAGATTCGTGGCAGTGTGCAGAGTAACTATGTGGCAAAGACTTTCTGATTTTCAGAGAGGGCACGTTTGTAATTAGGGCAAAGAAATCAGTACGTTTGAGTTCAAGAACAGACCTGATCTAAAATATAGATTTATTGCTATTTATATTTAAAGCTGATGTGTGTCCATGATTCAAATGATTTAACCGCGGAGAAGTGGCTTTATAATACGAGATCAAACATGGCGACACGAAACACTTCCTCTCCATAATCACTGAAGGTGGCATAAATCCTGTTTTGGTGCCACGGACACGGGATGAGCTCGGCGGGCCTTTGCTGACCCAGCGGAGCCGCTACAGGGGACGCCTGGACAGGCCAGCGAGACACGGACGAAAGACACGACAAAGTCAAACAAAAAGAAATTGACACACACGCACACACACACGCACACACACACACACACACACACACACACACACCTAGGTCTATAGTCTTTCTCCCACCGTGATTATGCTGGCACATTAGACGTGGTGTTTGTCCACGTGTGATGGATAAAATCCAAATGTGAGCGCGGACAGTTATGAAGCGCGTCCTGTAAGAGGCAGGGACAGGTGTGTGTTCTATGTACACAGCAGTTGAACCGTAAACCTCATTCTGTGTCCATGAAGGAGCTCTTGACTCTCTGATCCTTCCTTATTTATGTGGAAACGATCCGCGACACTCTTGCTGGAAATGTCACCGTCGGCCGTGGCTGCAGACACGGTGCCACACAAAGCCACGAGCTGCGGCGGCGACACGAGCACACGCGTATCCGTGGGGGCTGTCAGAGCTTATGTCACTGCTCATGTCCTGTGTTTACTGCGATGCACTTTTCCGAACAAGCACCACGCACAGTCACCGTGTTTTCTCCCTGTATTAAAGCAAATCTGACATTTTTCAAAATAAAAGCGTCATATTAGAAGGTTCAAAGGGGATTCTGTTTGTTAGCAAAAGAAATTGACTTAGAGTTGAATTTGTTGTTTAATGATAAATGGAAATGAAGCAGAAATGTTGAATACAAAGAGAAAAAGAGCCGCGGGCGAGTCCCCGAGGCGGTCGTTCAAAGAGAAGAATCGGTCCAATGGGATTTCAAATCCAAAGTTTACCGTGGGAGTGTGGGACAAGTACGACTACACACCGATCCACGGTGATGATGGTCATAATTACTGCATCCTGCGCTTTCAATATAAAGTTGAAGCAATAGTGCGGGGAGAGGCCAGCGCAGATTTGAACATAACTTGGCCATTGTGAATATGTTTTTCATTTGCTCCTGTATTTTTGTTGTCAAATATTTCTAATGTTAGGAATTCTGCCGGCCCTATATGGCCTTGTTGGCATCAGTGGTGAGATTGAATGTTTGCGAGTTCAATTCACAGCCGGTAATAACTTGACACTGGGCGTAATGAAACGCGCTGGGGTTAAGGCCTCATTCCAAATATTGTCCGGATAATTCCCCAGACTGCAAGAAAATCATAAAATATTACCGTTCAGCAATATAAAGTTTATTTATTAAAAATTATATTCATCAATTAATTCATGAAGTTGTTTGTTTGTTTGTTTGTTTGTTTTATTTTTGTCTAACATGGCGCATGACTGACCTCCTCCATACTGGGAACGACGGGGAGGAGAATCCGCAGCCACATGTTGACAGTATGTCATCAAATCTAACATTAAGTATTATATCACACATTCTTCACATAAACAGTTGTTTTTTCCATCTTGTTGGGGTCATTCATTTTTCCTATTTTCCAGATTTGTAATAAGCAGAAGCACACGGAGAACACGTCACATGTCACAGGCTAACGTGTTTGTTTTCAGTAGGTCTGTGTGATCAGTAATATTGTTTGTTTTTGCTTGAACCATTCCTCAGCATGCCAGAGTCAGTCTCTGAAGGGCGTGCAGGGTTCCTGTTGCAGACTGCCATCCTCTGTCACACACACTGACTGAACGAGGCAGCTCCAGTGTGTGTGACACACTCTCAGCAGCACACTAAAGTGCAACACTTCCCCCGACTCAGCAGAGACAATCCAACAACAGCAGAAGGAGCGGCCCTGTGATTCATTTGGCACAGCTTCTGTGTGGCCTGTCAATAAGTTCAGGTATCTCTTATTTTGAGCTTTAGTTTCCTACCTGCTCAAAACAGTTTTTAGCACATTTGTGGGTTTTTTTCTTTTAATTTTTGACTTTTTCTGCTGCTCTTCCTTCAATACAACATGACAACCCATTTGTAGAGTGTTGGTATTTCTTTGTGTAGGATGTGACTGTAAACACCTGCTGTTCCTAGATTATTGTGTCATGTGATGTCAAATCTATTCTTAAATTCTAACCAACTAGCATGATGTAACTGATAAAAATTAAAGCTGGCCCTGATGTTAATTTTTTCCTAGTAAAATTAACTGACCGAGTTGCTACTTGGAACAATCCATCATACTGTAGAAAATGAACTGGCTAATCAGAAACATTACAAATGGCATCTATACACATACTGTTAAACTATTATGTTGCTAATTCTAATAGTTTATTAGGCCAGTCTTCTGATGGCAGTGAGCTAGCTTATCCTGTAGCCACTCTGATTTATTTTAGAGCAGACTTTGCAGCTACTCCCGCTCGTCAAACACAACTGCACAAATTCAACTTTTGCTGCTGGATTAACTGAAAACCTGTAGGTGTCATATTTTTTATTAGTTTGTACAAATGAATCAGATGTTAATTATTTTGAGTGTCATGCAGTGACATGGTTAGCGTGTCAGACTTAGGGTGATAATGTTTGGTCATCGATTGTGTAATATACAGGCTTCACAAAGGAATTAATTCAGCACGTTTGGTTTGAAATAGACACACGTTTGTTTTCCTTACACTCAGCAGAACGACCGAATACCAAATCAACCACAGTCACCTCAGCTCACTGTAAAATAAAACCCCTGTAACAATAGTGATAGATTAGCCTGGCGTGGGATTATAAAGTGACTTGACATGACTGTTGTTGGGATTTTGCACTAAATAAATAAAATTGAAAAACTAAAATTGAGAATTGAAAGTCTTCTAAATCACATTTGTATTTTAGTTGCAGTTTACCATCAACACAAATACATGTAAAGATCACAGACACTAATGCAGATTTGTAAACTGTTTTATTCTTCTGGTCTCACACTGAAATATAAAGACTGAACAGCGTTTGTAAACTCTGTGACTGTGGTGTATAAGACATAATACTACAATATTACTGTACATCTGTGGTGTATAAGACATAATACTACAATATTACTGTACATCTGTGGTGTATAAGACATAATACTACAATATTACTGTACATCTGTGGTGTATAAGACATAATACTACAATATTACTGTACATCTGTGCATATATTTATAGTGGGGCACAAAAGATAAAACAAACAAAGGAATCAGTGATTACCTAATTGATTAGGGACTATTCCAACCATCCCTAATCTGCACGAATGAGATGAGCTGACTGAACGTCATGAGGAAATCTCTGCAGGTTGAATCCAACTGAAAGAAATGCAAAAACCTGACGCGCCGCTGACACGTGAACACATCGTTTCCATGGTAACAAAAAACCACAAACCGTGCAAAGAGGCTTGAAAAATGTCTGATGAAGCGTTTAGTAAACGTGTTTGCAAAGAGAAGCGGGACTTTGACGAAGCGAGAAACGCCGCCGCAGAGTTTTACCGAGTGAGCAGAGTCCCCCGGGACGTGGAGAGGGCTCTGACCGAGCTCTTCCTCCGCCGGCCCGCAGACCTCCATGGCTACCTGGTATGACTTGGCTGTTAGTCTGTGGCTCTTTTTGTTTCTGTGACTGGTGGGAAACAAACGAACAAAAACAGAAAGTTTTTGTTCTTCTGTTGAAGGTATTTCCTGAACTTGTTCTTATCGACATATGAGGTTCTGTTTGTCACAGAGATGTGCGTGACAGCAGCGACAGCGTGGCTGTCAGAGTCAGCAAACAAAAGGACTGTACATAAAAGATAGCCCTATCCCGTGACGTCACCTATTGGCTCCAGACTGTACATTTTGGACTTGGTGACATCTTTGCTGCCTACACGTTGTTTCACCTTCCAGTGACTCATGAATCACTAACTAGTTATTAGTGAAGTTTGAGTGACTATTTCAAAGTACACCTGAAACCAGAAAGGTGGATTTGAACACTATGTTGAAATATTTTATCACCTGTGAGAATCGTGTTGACTAATTCAGCAGACAGCTATGTTACTGTCTGCTCAGTGGAAGCAGCTGAGCCCATAACTCCAGTTTCCTCTTAGATGAAAGAAAAGCTATCACGCCTAGAGGCCCGATCTGTGTTTTGTGCCAGACTTCAAATACCAGTAACAAAGGTTTTTTTCAGGTTGTCAAACTGGCCGTTTGGACACGAGTGTCTATGAATCTTTTTGATTCAGCCTACCCATCGATAATCACGTCCACTGGTGTCATGTCGCCCAGTTGTGCACCTCTCAATTTTTATAATTCTGCAAATATACTTGGTGATGCAACTCCTGCAACCAGCTGAGGACATGAGTGTACAGTCGTGTCTGTTTTACAGGTGTAGATGCTGCAGCTTTAAGCAAATGATCTTTACCTGTGTTTACTTAACAAACCTGGCCCCTTAAAGAAAACCCATTAGATATAAGATGAACTTAGGAGTTAAAGTTATGCTAACTAGATCATGTTCAATTCACAGTATTTAACTGGCTAGCTCCTGGCTAACAAACACCACGTAAGTTAAATGCAGTGTATACGCCCTTAGTTTAGCAAACGTAGAAGATGTCAATATGTATTGCCTAGTTTCTTTTTTATAAATATAAAGTTTAGTTGTATGCAATACTGACATTATGATTGAAAAGACAGTTTTTATTACAGAGTAAGATTAACATGAGAACAGATACTAACACAGAAGTGTCTCAAGCCTCTGCTCGTCTCCCCTCCGCTCGTCTCCCCTGTTCTGGGAGGCAGTGGGGAGGTAGAGCGTACAGCCCGATGCGGCGGGGAGGTGTGGGAAGCCAGACCGGCACCCCCCTTCCGGCTCTCCTCTCTGCTCTCTCCTATCTCGTCCCTTTTGTCTTACTTCTCTTCTCCCTTTTCTATCCCTTTGAAGAAGTGAGGCTCCATAAATATTAAAGCGGTATCATTTCTCAGTTGCAGTGAAGAGATAGAAGAAAATAAACTGTAGAGAAGAAAGAAGAAGATAAATAATAACGTAACATAAACCAGTGACACACCCTGGGGCCTGATCCACCCTGGCAGGGCCTCCTTGGATGAGGGTGTTTAGTGATAAAGGCCGAAACACCCGATGAATCCAAGGCCCACTACGGATGACGTGTCCCAAATTTTAATATGATAATCTAGATCAGATCTCTACACCCTCAACATAACCAAGGAAAAATGGCAGATTAGCTTGGGTTAAAGACCAAAAGTGGAGGCATAACGATGTGTGCCGCTGGTAAAGGATTTTATTATCAGGGATTGTAACAGCTGGCCCGCAGGGGGAGGGGTTACCTGAGGGTTTCTCATCAGGACACTGTTCTGTTTTCTATGGTTGTTCTTTCACTACTTTAAAGTCATATTAAATAGTACATGATATGATTTTGTAAATCATGTTCAGCCCAGGAGAAAGGATCCTTCGCCTGGATACAGCCATCAGCCAGTGGCTGTGTAGCTTCGTTGTCAAATTCAACCCATTGGGCACATCTGATGTGGTCGTTGTGAAAACACAGTTGGACTTTATTGTTTTTACATATCACGACAATCTTAAACTACACATATCTCACAGTTAAAAGACTAGCACTGGGTTTATTAACATTTCAGCATCAACTCTACAAATGAACTATGACAAGATATCATTAGTATATACAAGAGTCTCATTCATGGTCGCCATTTAACAGCTCAGCTAATATGCTGGAAACCACATCACGCATCCGAAAGAACACAACAAACCTACAATATAACCTTATAATACAATAAGAATAATAAATCTGAGGAATAGTAATAAGTGTGCCCACTTAAGGCACACTTAATAAGGTTGGCATGGCAAACACTTCAAGGTTTATTCAGTGTTCTATTGTATTTATTACTTAAACTGTAGACCAGTAAACTTTACAAACTAGATAAAATATTGTGACTATAACCTCTGTCAGCTTTGTTCATTTTTAAGGACGTGAAAGTTGTGCTATTGGCTTTGAAGGGCCTACAGACAACCAAGTGGAGACTCACAGTGTGTAGTTCAGGCTGACGTCATTGAAGCCTCAGTGTTTTCATAAAAAGGCTTTCCCTTTTTCATTTTTCATTAATTATCACCTTAGAGTTAAACTTCTCAAACCAAAACCTCAATTCATGATAACAAGCAGTAACAATTAGACTAGTGTATAGTTTGCACTATAAGGCGCTCTTAAAATCCTTTAATTTTATCAAAAATCAGCAGTGCGCCTTATGTATGAATCCTGGTTGTGCTTACGACCTCGAGCTGATTTCATGTGGCACACAGCGCAAAAAATCTGTCCAAAATGTTTTAGTACAACTTTGGTAAGCCAATAAGCCGGCGCACCGCTCGATGGATTGTTGGAGCATTACGGCTACCGTAGTCAGGAGCCTCGTGGAGTAATCTGGGTCCTAAACTCCGTCTCTTCAGGTCCCAAAGTCAGACGAACACTGCAGCATCACTGAGAGTTAAAAACTGTCTAAATTCTTCCATCTTTAGGCCATGTCCACACTGATGGGCCTCTTTTTTGTTTCGGCCTCCCGTCCACACGGAGATGGCGTTTTTGGTCAAGGAAAACGGAGCTTTTTGAAAACGCTCTCCAAAGTGGAAAACGCCTTTTTTGCATTGCAGTGTGGACTGTGAAAATGGAGGCTTCTGAAAATGATGACCCATTTTAGTCATGTGATGCAATCATGTGACCAATTTAACTAGGATGGCAGATGGCATTGAACACCAGTTGTTGTGATTGCTCTCAGTTTTAAAGCCCTGTTAAAGATTAAATCCGCCTGTACGTGCTCACTTGCTTTTGCAACTTTGTACTCTTGTGTTACTCACAGCAACATCTCCACCTCGTTATCAGTCCATTTAAAAAAACTCACGACATTTCAGAGAGCCAGAAAATAAATAAACGGAGGACGGAAATTTCGCTGTTCCAATTGTCTTACATTTCACGCATGTACAATACAGGAATGTAAGCGTTTTCAGTGTGGATGAACAACTCTTCAGAAACCTATTGGAAATGATAGTGTGGACGTGAAAGCGTTTTAGATGAACACCCTTTTTCAAATTTATCTGGATTAGTGTATGTACTACTGAACAATATAAAGCACCTTGAGGCGACTGTTGTTGTGATCTGGCGCTATATAAATAAAATTGAATTGAATTGAAATTGAATTGAATTAGTGTAGATGTAGCCTTAATAAAATGATCAGCGTTGCTGCTTTACTAGGTGTAACAATTAAGTTTAACATCCACGAAAACAGGATTTATTAAATTTACAGAGTTAGAAGTTAGCAGGAAGTTAGCTCGCTAGTTTCCACCTAAACATGATATAGCATGTTCTGACTGAGAGATTTATGAAAACATTCAAACGTACAGCTCTGCTATCACTTCCAACATAAATGAAGTAGGGCTGGGCGGTATAAACGGTACACGGTAGAAACAAAATAAATTTGGCCCACAGTAGAGATTTTGAATATACACCACTCTACCGCAATAGCGCATGTTGATAGTGTCATCAAGCTGCGCCTGTTTTGGTTGAAAGTATCGCGTCATCTGCAAATTATGCCGGGCAACAGTAACAGCGAAGAGACGAAGCACATTTTGGACTATGGGGAAAGCCAAAAACTGAGCTTCCTCCACTTCAATACCATTGATTCATTAATGTTGAATAACAGCTGCTCTATTCCCATGTTGTTGCAGTATATTAATGACTAACCTGGTATTGTGGATACGGTATACAGAAGAAAAGAATTTATCGTGATATGTGGACTAGCTGGTATATAATGATGTGCTACGTGATCGCTAGCGACACAGCTATGTTAGCATAACATAAACAGTGAAGCTGGAGGATGAACGCTTTTTCCCACTGGATCAAAGTTAACGTGAGGGTTCCTGATGGTTAGGGACAAATGCAATCACATGGCAGGATGCTGTAAACGGACCAAACTTCAGTCAGGAGAACAGCTGAGATAATCCATCCACAATACCAGGTTAGTCATTAGTATACTGCAACAACATGGGAACAGAGCAGCTGTTATTCAACATTAATGAATCAATGGTGAGGAAGTTGAGGAAGCAAGAAGAATGAGTCGAGTAAAGTTTGACTCATCTCACTACACTACTATAAGGCACTACTAATGTGCCTTATAATCTGGTGAGCCTTATAGTCAGAAAAATACGGTAGCGTTTTTACTTTATAACATTAGTAAGGTGGCTTTATGTGGCACACTGTACATACTTGGTTTATGTAAAAATTGCAACAAGAATTCAAGTTTTGCTACATCATTTATTTTGTGTGCAAGCCCCTCGGCTGCTCCTCAGCATTTAAAATGTACCTGTTGCTTTGACAGGTGATTTGAAAATGCAATTAAAATGTGTTTTTAAATGTTTTCCACACATGTTGTATTTACTCTGTAAATACAGAACAAAACTACTTTATCATTGATGGTAAGTAGCAAAAAGAATTTGTTCAAACCAGCCTTAAATAATGTCACGCTGGCCCAACCGAACCCTGAGAGTGTTTTTAACCATTAATCTGCCCTTCAGGCAGATTACTTTGCAAACCTCGCAGCACCACCAAGAGTGAGCCGACTGAAGGGACGGCAGGTTTATGATGGAAGAGGACAACTTTCAGTTGAAGCAGAGGTCTACTGTATTGTTTGCAACAAGGAAAAGGTAAAAATAATTTTTCTCATTCTGTCCTTGAACTGGCAAATTTATAGCTTTCTTAAGTTACATCAATGAGTTTGGAGAATGAGCAAAAGGGTTAAACAAAGAACATGTTATTCATTGTTGCAGGAGCTAAGTTTGTGTGACTCTGACATATGAACACTTTAATTCAGGATCAGAGTTGTTAAACATCAGAGTCGCACAGTAACACCACGGTTTTCAAGCTGAATGTTTTTGGCACCAGTGGCCCGGCAGTGATAACTCGAGAACATGGCAACTTGGTATTTTGAAATTCGCACCATAGGTGCGTCGCCTAAAAATCTCAGACAAGTTTGAATTTTAGTCACTTGAGCTCAAGTTCAGAGGTCAAGTTTTCTGAAAATCTTGTGAATGCAATAACTCAAGAAGGGAGTCACCTAGGATTTTCAAACATGCATCTACTAAAAGTGTGAGGGGTCGCACTCTTGGCCACCACTATTTTCACATATATGAGTATATCTAGTTTGAGTTTTGCACATTTCTATTGCACTATATGTGTTCCGGTCTGTCATATGTAGCACTGTGGTCTTGGAGGAACGTTGTCTTGTGTCTCTGTGTACTGTACCACTGCACATGGTTGAATGACAATAAAGCCACTTGATTTGACTTAAAAGGAATTCATTGTTTGAGAGCGCTAGAAGGTCTGAGATTCATCCACAATCAAATGATATTTGTTAATTAAGCAGTACATCAGTAATGTGGTACATTTCAGATATAAAGAGTATCATTTCAGTGTACCTGGTGCCCAAACAGTCACATTCACACTGAATGTTACCCACATGGCTAACATGCGACCTAGTTTATCCTAGTGAGAAGTGACAAGGTTGAAATTGTATGAACCCTAAAAACCATTCTGGTTTTATAATATCTATGCAGCAATTTCTGCATAGGTATTATCTCACTCTGCACTCCAAGTATATGTTAGGAGAGCATTAATGAAATGTTAGGTTTTATTCAATAAATACAAATAAAATAGGAAATACCTTATTTATCCTTATTAGAATAAAAACGTCGAGTCAAATAAAACAAAAACAGAATAAAAAGTAACAAAGTAACACTCGTATGTTGGATGCCAGGGTGCGTGGCAGAGTGCTGTGAAACAAACCTACTGAAGAAATTCTTCATTTGTTTGGTCTCTCCAGTGCAGCCCACCTAAACTCAGTGATTCTCTTCACTCCACTCCACACGTTCCTGGTATTGCTCTGCTCGACTTGGTTCTCCAGCTTCAATGCGACACGACCGTTCAAACAGCAGTCGCTTTCTAAAACATCGGATATGTATCGGATTCAGTACCACATACGAAAGGGACCCAGATCGGATTTGTGCTGTTCACACTGTCATACCGTGATTGGATATGGGTTGCATTGGGGCAAAAAAGTTGCATTTGATGCGCTTTCGCCTGCAGTGTGAACGTAGTCTAAGTAAAGCGCTATACAAATACAGGCCATTTACCATTCTTCCTCCTTTTCCCCCAGTTCGCTTATCCCACGACACTATCTGTAATTGGAAACTGTATTTTCTTTGCTCCTTTATTTTCGTAACCCCGCAAATGCGACTCGTCTGTGAAGCACTTTGATGTACCTGGGTCTTTTAAATGTGCTATAGAAATAAAATTGAAACTGAAACTCCTCAATGAGTCCTTCATTCCTGTGGTTTGTAGCGCATGTCGTCAGCTGCTGTTTCGAGCCACTTGGTCCCTCATGAGAGGACTGAACATGTGATGGCTGCTGTGCTGTGGATCAATGAACCTCTGAACATCATGCTGAAAGACCAAAATCCTTGTGACCAGTTAAAGATCGACGATATGCTCAGGTAGCACTAGTTATTAGTAGTACTCATTAGTAGTACTTTATTATATACTTTATTACTAGTATATTTTTTACTCTGTCACCTAAAGGAACACATGTCATATCATGTTCAGTCATGGAGTTTGGAAAAAACCAAAACCCACGTCTGTCCTAAAGTGGCCACCGTAGCTAGGATTGTGCACTTGAATTGGGTTGTAAGAAACAGATTTGACTGCAGTCTACAATCTGCTGACATCCATGCTGTACTGCTGAGTCATGTGTGGATAATATTGCACTAAGAATAATACTTGAGACTGTCATGTGTACCACAAATATTTGCTGTTTTTGAAAATCTTGTTTAGGGATTTTTACTGCGATTAAACCAAATTTTTATTTTATTTTCTGAAACGATGTAGAACTTTCTTTATTGCCCGCTACCTGGAGGCAAAAGCCACCTGGGACAGGGAGAAGCCTGAGGTGGTGCCCTCTGCATCACCTCCACAGACTAAAGACAAGAAGATCATTAGTAAGGGTAAGTGAGTGGTACGTCCTGTAGTGTAAGAGCCAACGTTTGGGCGTAAACACATGGACAACAAAAGCAGCTTTTAATTAGGGCTGGGTGTCGTCTTTGTGCTGAATCCGTCTACCTGCTCTCATTTACTGTTTGAGCTGTTTGGTGGATGTTGAAAGAGTTTTGTGAGCTTTAACCTGAGATTCTGGCAAAATATATTTATATTTAAACTGGATTCTGGATTTAATGGATCCATATCACTTTATTCAAGCTAAAATGGATTTGAATCGGAAAACTGATTTATTAAACCCAGCCCTACTTTGTTCTTATTAGATAGCGTCCCTTTCATTATTAGATATACTGGCACACTTTATTAGGCAGTAAGCAAAAAAGGTAACTCTGCTCTTTGCTTCACAACACTTAGTATAATACAAAAGTAAATATGTAATACCTCACACAGTGTTTCTTTCCCTAAAGGCTTCTCTCCATCATTGCTCACCACAGTGAATTATTTATCTTTATTGCATCCTACCCTTTGAATGACCTTCTCCTGTTCTCCTTCAAACTCAAACTTTCTTTTAGTTGTGAGTGATCAGTAAAATTCTCGTAGTCCGGCATCTTTTTAGCCATCTTTGAAATTAAATTCTGGGCACTTATTAGGTCCAGTTTTTTGAAGCATTACCCTAAATTAAAACGTTCATTGTTTTGGTCACTGTGTTATAAAAACTGTGTGTAAAGTAACCACTGTAGTCTGATTAAAAATAAAAAACTCAAAAAAGTTCCAAACAAGACTGAAAGGATGTTGTTCCTGTTGCTCTTATGCAGTTCTTGCCTAGGTTAGGGTTCTTTGACAGCTTTCTCTGATTAATCTTAGTTTTTTTTTTCTTTTAAAAGCCCAAAATGTGCCTCCAAACACTTTTTCTTATATTACAGGCAAAACGATCAGTATTGTGGAGAAGCCATCTCCTCCAGTAGAACCACAAAAGCCAACTCTACATGGAGGCTTGGCCATTGGCTCAGTGTCATTGGCTGTGGCCCAAACTGGGGCATGGATACAGGGCGTCCAACTGTACAAATACATAGCAGCTCTGAGGAACCAACAGGTTTGATAACAAACACGCATACTGGATAATCAGCACTGGAAACTACAGATAATAATGTTGTAATGGTTTTGTTCAGGCTCCTACACAGTTTCACATCCCCGTTTCCTTGGTGACGTTGCTCAGCTGTGGCAAGACCTCTCCAGGAAAACTGAATCTACTGGAGGAAGTGATCCTGATCCCCAAAGTGGGACAACAAGTCAGACAAGTACAAAACCGAAGTCCTTGGCTTACTTCATACTGTTGTCATCTATCACAGACTAGCACACAGTCAGTGTTAGTGTGTAGACTCCTTTGCTTCCTTTGTTGCTGTTTTGATGCAGTATGTTATTTGTAAGTCACCTTGGTTTCTTTCGATTCTCCATTTTTCACTCTATAGTTTATAAAACATGCTGAAATCTGAACTTCTTCCACAGATCGTCACAATGGCTCTTGAGGTACAGAATGAGATGATGAGAATAATGAACACTTTGACAAATGCCGGGGTGAGGGACAGCCGCTGTTTATTACTTTTAAGAGTCGGAGCTGAATTCAGCAGATTGTCTGAGGGCAGAGAACGTAGACAGAGCAGGAAGCACTCACAGCGTTTCCTGTTACTACGATTTCCTGAAAAATATAAAAGAGGATTGTATTCAGAGTTGATTGTTTATTTTGAAATTAATGTGTCCATGCTTATTAAACAGTTCACTATTTAGCTTTTAATGGTTTGTGCTGCGTGTCATTGTCAGCCCTGCTGAATGACCCCTACAACTCACATTAGAGACTTGAAGAGTGCAGAGTGGGAGTTCGACACTCGTGGCTTCTAATAACCTTGTAATGAGGACTGTCTCATTCAGATATACAGTATTAATGTACACTTGTCTATTGTCATCCACAAGTAGCTTCTGCTGAGCTACTTTTCAGCAAAAGTATCTAAAAGTAGATCTGAAATGAAAAAATACTTTCACCACACACTGTCAGTATGCTTTGAGAGTACCAGGTCTGGTTGGACCGCCTTCTGCCCTCAGAATGATTTCACTTATTTGTGCCAACGGTTCAACAAGTTTCAGTCTATATCAGGATGATCTTAACAAGTCTAATTTTGACAAGTGCTTGGCTCACTGTAACTTTACTCTGCTCTTTATCCTTTGCTGTAAAATTGGACTTGTTTTGAAATTAGACATGTAGTGATTATCTGTGTACAATTTTTTAAATAAGTGGCTAATTGTAGTTACCGCTGCATTGTTGTCAGCTTTAACCCAGCGACTCTGTCTGACCTCTGCGATCTACAAAGAAGAGCTGCCTATTGGATGTTTTTTCGTTCTCTGGAAACCTGTCCAGATTGTTATGCAGAAAAAGTTAACTTGTCTGCACCAAAAAAATCATGCCATGTTGAAATTCAGTAAGATCGGCTTTCTTCTCACACTGAGTCTTAGCATGTTTACAAACCTAAATGCAGGGAGTTTGTCCCACTGAGTAGGTGTACCTAATAAAGTGTCTCGTGAGTGTATCTTAACGTATACTATTGAATATGGTCTCATGGGTTATGTTAATGTATGTATAATAGTAACTTATAGTGAACCATGTGCTTGTTCCAAGGCCAGTGAAGCACGTGTATGTAACCATGGGGCCCCGGCTGTAAGCTACGAGCGAGCAGAGCAGCCTCTGGATCTGCTCACCGAAGCCTGCACCAACCTGGAGATTCCACTGGGGACAAACGTTCATTTGGCTTTGAACTGTGCTGCTCCTGAGCTCATGGACCCTGTAAGTTCACCAAAGGTGGTCAAATACTTTATGGAAAATAATGTGTTGACATGTTCAAAGCAAATACATTATAAGCATGCCAGTTAAAAAAACAACACCAATATTTTTTGTTGTATTCTCTAATCTCTTGTAGTCTAAAGGGAAGTATGAAGTTGCAACTGGAGTTCTGAAATCACCCGATGAGTTAGTTGACCTGTACCAAACCCTCATCAGCAAATACCCAGCAGTGGTGGCTTTAATAGACCCATTTAGGCAACAGGTAAGAACGGCTAGTAAATAAATCTTGGACTATTTCTGTGTCTTCTCTGAATATAGTTTAGCTGTTAACAAAATGTTCATGATTGCTGTGTATTCATGTTGCTGTTTCTGTTCATTTATAAGGACAGAGAGCAGTGGGAGAAGCTGAGCAGTATGATTGGAAACTCATGTTCACTGCTGTCTGACATCTCCTACAAGTCACAGGCACCTCCCCTTCCTGGAGTCAGAGGCCATATCCTAAAACATATCAATGAGACAACAGTCAGTGACCTGATCCACATGACATCAGAGCAACAAGGTAACAGCGAGAAAGATGGCACTTGATGAATGAAGCAAACCACATAAAGTGTTTCGTTTCAATTCAGTTTTATTTATATGGCACCAAATCACAACAACAGTCACCTCAAGACGCTTTATATTGTAGGGTAGACCCTACAATCATACAGACAGAGAAAAACCCAACAATCAAATGAGTGGTCAGGTAGCTAAGACAAGCACTATGTAACAACTAGACCATTTACCAGTTACATCAGGTGCAAGTACAGATAAACAACTCACTTCATCTTAGAGGGAGGTTAATAAATTGGATTTAACTGAACCACAATACTTTGACATGTGTTCTTTATAAACTTGAGTCCAGCTTGAAGGCGGTGGCGAGATGCTGTCAAACCCACGCTGCACCCGCGCTTTACTTCACTCCAGCAACTTTCAAAACAAAGTCCCGCAATTAAAGGAAAATTACAAAAACATTCTAAACAAATACAATAAGGAACGTTAAAATAATTCACTGTCAGTTACAGTCGCTATGATTTTGACGACAGAGATGAGCTGCTTAATTTTGTTCTGCCCTGCCTACTGACAAACCTGACACCGGGTCATTACTAACAGTGACTGGATCTATTATTTTCTTTAACAACTTGAATCGTACCTGTTATTAATCTCTGTCTCTCTTCCACAGCATGTCTTTATCCTGTTCTTTTCTTCTCTCACCCCAGCTGGTCGCAGCAGATGGCCCCGCCCCTCCCTGAGCCTGGTTCTGCCGGAGGTTTCTTCCTGTTAAAAGGGAGTTTTTCCTTCCCACTGTAACCAAAGTGCTTGCTCATAGGGGGTCATATGATTGTTGGGTTTTTCTCTCTATGTATTATGCTGGTGTCTATCTTACTGTTTCCATGTGAAATTCACATTTCTCGGCCTTAACAAATAGCCGGTTTCCAGCAAATGTTGTAACACTAGTTTGACAGTCCATAAAAATACTGGAGAATATTCCCACTATGGTGCATTACTACAGCTGCTAACTGTCTCTGTTTGTGTCTTGTTGACGTACAGGTTGTGTGTTGATGGGAACTACATGCAGTGAGCCATGCAGTGATGACTCTTTGTCAGATATAGTAAGTGTTCTTCCTGGTTTCTGAGTGATGCTACCATGGTGGCGAACACTGTCAATGTGAATTTCTGTTTAAGTAGATGGCAGCTATCTACTTATACAGAAATTCACATTAAACAAAAATTACATCAACTACTTACATTAAAAATACAGCCAAACCCATAGACTTAAAACAGATATTCTTCTACAAATAGTGACTGGATTGTTGCATGATGCTGACTTAGCTGCAAAACAATAGGTGCCCAGCAACCAGACTGCAACCAGCTGGTAACCGGTTGAGTCACACTATTGCACTGACCACTTTCAGAAGTATTGGGCTTATCGGCACAGACTCTCTTAGAATGATTTCCATGTCATGGCAATCTTTCCGCATTTCCAAATTATTATAATTTTTCAAATATTATAATTTATTTAAAATCCTTTGCAGGTCTCCAGTCATTTTGTAAGGTTGCAGTGATTCTGAGTTAAACAGTGAGTTGCCTCCTATCAGTAAACCTGTATATAGTTCAGTTGCAATTGAAATCAGTGGTGGGAGGTTGAGGATGTTGCACACTCAAACTCCGGGGATTACCAGCAAATACTTGGAATTGATTGCCCTATATGAAATAATTGTAATCACTTGGTAACCACCAATTTTTCTTTGTCTTAAGGAGATTGCTTTCCTAGTTTAACTGTAGTGTAACAGAGAAATTCCTTTTGTTGAGGTATGACCATTTATTAAATCACTGTGTTTACTTTCTTTTTTGTGTTAAATAAATGAAAAACAACATTTTGACCTACTGTGAGTGGGTCGGAGAGCCTGTCGGTGGCAGCCTTCCACAAGTGCTGTTTTTACTAAAACACGTACAAAAACAAAAGCAAAAGCTTCAGACACTGTAGTGACAATTATAGCCCGTAGTCTCAGTTGGACCTTGTTGTGTCTGACAAGCTTAGCCTGCAAATAAGTCTTCATAGCCAGCTCCTCTCTCCTGGTGTAATACCTGCAGTCTCACTGGTTCACGCGGCCAGTGGGACCTGGCTGTGGCTAACATAGCTAGCTCAGTAAGTATGAGCTTCTCTGGCCTGTTAGTGGAGCCCCGTCTGTTTTTACATTCACAAGCTTCACCCTTGGGCTTTCCAACATTCATATAATGTCTTACTAGGTGTCCCATCACAGCATAAGCTCATGAAATAAGGAAGTGGTGTGGATGAAAGGGCAGGTAAGCGGTATGCGGTTAACCTTGATAAAAAGGGGAGTGTTCGGATGTGGGTGAACTGCTGGCCATTTCCAGTCACCTGGATTCCTTCATGAAAGAGGTCGTTCATGTCGCCATGAACAGTGCCTTGCCTTAGGGCTGGGTATTGATTTCTATAACTGATTTGATTCCAATTCACAAGGTCCCAATTTGATTCAATCCCAGATTCGATTCGATTTAATTTGATCCAATTCAGTTTTGACTTAGTCAAAAATATTAAATAATATATGATATGTACGGATAATTTATCAGTACATATCCATATTTAATATTTATATATAAAACAAAGCTGACACTTGTGAGACTTCATCAGCGGTTTAAGCATCGCAGCAGATGTCTTTGTGTGATGAAAGCACAGAAAGACATAAAGGAGATTTTCCTGGCCTGTGTTTTTATAGCAGATACCAGAGTTAAAAATATTCTGCAGTAGAACAAAAACTGAAGAAAACCATGAATCAGCATGTGAACGTTGCCTGATGTTGCTGAAGTGAAGCAGTTACAGAGGTTTGATTAGAGACATAACTAGGCATTTTGCAATTTGGCATCATTTTAAAAAGTTGACATTTTTTTGGTATTGAACAGCAGAAATTAGGCTTTTTTGTCGGAGGTCATTTAAAAAAAAAATTTTAAAAAGCGCCGACAGTGCTAAAAACAGTGGTTACCGGTGCGTAATAAGCAACTGAATAATGCAGAAAACAGTGATTTTTAGGTGGTAAACTGGTCTCTTGAGAACACTAAGAGAGAGAGCTGTGCAGGAAGTGTGATTTTATGGTGGTGGAAGCAAAACAGCAAAAGTAAGAGGGAATTAATGACGATGTTTTCCAATGTGAAGGGTTGTTTGGATCTTCTTTTGCTGCTGGTTCAGTGAATGTAGGTCAGATAGTGAGGAAACCTGCAGCATCAGAATCTGTGAGATGTCGGCTTTCAGCACCTGACGTGTCCGTATAGTTTGTGAGCTTTAACCTGACATTGTCGCTTTTCTGGCAAAATACATTTATATTTAAAAATCTATTCAGGATTTAATGAATCAATATTGCTTTATTCAAATTAAAGTTGAATTGAATTGAAATTTCAATTGGGGAAATGGATTTTTTAAACCCACCCCTACTTCGCATCCATCTGGGTGTGTCATGTCTTCCCCCCGTGCTCTGTTCGTGTCTCTGAGTTTGTGTTCCTGTTTTACTTTGAAGGTCTGTGTCTCGTTATGCCAATTAGTTTCAGCTGTGTCCTCCCCTGCGTGTCATTTCCTTATTACCCTGTGTGTATTTATAGTGTTTGCCTGGCTGTGTTCCTTGTCACATCGTCTGTGTTATTCGGTCGCCTCCGCGTCTCTTTGCTCCTCATTCTGCTCTCCATCCCTTGTGTAACCTGGTGAAACTTTTGGGTCTCTCTGCCCAACATTCTCTGTGACATTTCTGCTCGTAGTCCTGTGTTTGTATGGCTTCAGTTTTGTGTCTAGTTTTCCCAGTTCAAGCCATGTTTTAGTTCTGTCCTTTCCATCCTCGCTTTTTGTTGTTTTTCACCTCCTGTAATAAAGAGCTCACTGCATCACAGCCAGTGTCTGCATTTTGGGTCCTCATTCTCACAACACCACACGACTGCTACCCCAGCCACGACAGGGTGGTGCGGTGCCATTTTCGTCTGTCTCAGTCCCAGCTCCAACAGGAGCAGCCATGCAGCCATGTTTGGCCTGGAAGCAGCTGAACTATTGCAGCAGATTCGAGATAGTCATTGCTGTGCCTAGGAGGTGTCAAGGGGCCTGTCCAGGTGCTCTAGCAGTTCTAGAAGGTCTAGGGCTTCCGCACATCACCCAGGCCAGCCAGCCCCATCCCTGTCTCCTCAGCGCAGGGCGACTTGCTCGGCTGTGGTGGCAGACATGGTGTCTACCATGACTGAGGACTAATTTCTGCTGTTCTTCTGCTGATCTAAAATGACCATCCCTATCTTTGCCTCAGTGAGCGACACCCAGCAGCACCAGATACTGCAGAAAGAACTTTTGGCCCTCTTGGATAAACATACAATACAGGAAGTGAATGCAGAGACCTAACAAGCTGGGTTATTCTCCCACTACTTTTTAGTTCTTAAGCGGGACAGGAGACTTCACTCAATTTTGTATTTCAAGGGGCCTTAACCAATATATTTGGCCCCTGAGATGCATGATGCTAATGAACCCCAGGCTGAGGCAGGCTGTCAAAGCCGGAGATTGGTTTGCCACCATTGAGCTGAAGTACGGCTACTTCCAGATTCCTATCTGGCAGGGGCACTGTTGGTTTCTGAGGTTTAGGTTCAAGGGGAAGATATTCTAGTTCTGAGTCCTCCTCCTTTCTCTGGTACCCTAGAAATTCATGCGGTGCAACGATGCTTCTATGATTCTGCAGAGCCTCAGAGTCCTAAACTGTCTAGACGACTGGATTGTCTGCGCTGCATCAAGAGAACACTGCCGCAGCCATGCAGCTCTGCTCATGTCAGATGTTCCTAGGCTTGAACCTTCCCAAGTCATAACATTTCTGGGCACATCCCTGGACTCCATCAGGTCCTGTGTGTCTCTCAGTGCGGAGCGACACCAGGCCTTCAGGGTGTGACTAGACCAATTTGGGCTTTACTTGTGGGTCAGTTGGGGCCTGTGCCTTCACCTCATGGGCCTTATGCCTGCCAAAGTGGAGTGCAGTTCCTGCAGTTCCAGTCCACGCGGGTAAGTGAGCAGTAACCCTGCGAGATGTGGTGGCAGCAATCGAGCACTTAGTGAAGCCGATTCCTTTTTAATATCCCGGTTTCTGAGGTGAGTTCTCTATTAAACTAGAGTTAGTTAGTCTACTAGTGGCTCGTGGATCTAAAGCAGACCCCAGCAACTGCACTGAACAGGGTCCAGTAACCATCACAATGGCAGACATCCAAGAAAGAGTCTCAAGCATGAAGATTTGGACAGCACCAGGCCCTGAAATGATTCATGCCTACTGACTGACTGCACTCCATGAGCGTCTGGCAGCACAAATGAACCAGTTGTTAATTTACAAGACACATCCAGATTGCCTAACTGAAAGCTGAACAGTCCTGATCTCCAAGAACCCCAGAAGAGACTGGTCCCGTACAACTACTGGCCAATACATAGAGAGAAAAATCCCAGCAATCAGATGAACCCCTATGAGCAAGCACTTTGGTTACAGTGGGAAGGAAAAACTCCTTTTTAACAGGAAGAAACCTCCAGCAGAACCAGGCTCAGGGAGGGGCGGGGCCATCTGCTGCAACCCGTTGGGGATAGAGAAGGAAGACAGGATAAAGACATGCTGTGGAAGAGAGCCAGAGATTAATAACAAGTATGATTTCAATGGAGAGAGGTCTATTAACTCATGTTGAGTGAGAAAGGTGACTGAAGAAGAAATACTCAATGCATCATGGGAAGGCTCCGCCTCCCATTCTACTTTTAAATACTCTAGGAACAACAAGTAAGCCTGCAGTGTGAGAGCGAAGTGCTCTGATAGGGTGATATGGTACTACAAGGTCATTAAGATAAGCTGGGCCTGATTATTTAAGACCTTGTATGTGAGGAGCAGGATTTTGAATTCAATTCTGGATTTAACAGGGAGCCAATGAAGAGAAGCCAATACAGGAGAAATCTGCTCTCTCTTTCTAGTCCCTGTCAGTACTCTTAACCACCATCGAACCACTAACCTTCTGATGAGTAGATGAAGTCCTGAGCTACAGCCACCACAGGAATAATAAGCTGGACAAAGGAGGAGATAGAAGCCACTGACCTAAAGACAAGGAAGCTTCTCACAATGCATCAGGAAAATGGCCACAACCGACCGCATGCTTAGGGAATACCTCAGGCAGCAAGAACCCGAGACAGAAGAGAAGCAAGGAGAGGAACCAACCATGGAAGCACAGGTCCCCTGCACGGTATCACTGGCAGATAAAGGAACTGGCTGACATCCAGAAGTCCTACCAGTGGCTTGACAAAGCTGGACTGAAAGACAGCACAGAGGCACTAATCATGGCAGCACAGAAACAAGCTCTAAGTACAAGATCCATAGAGGCTGGGGTAAAGATGCCCCTGAGACAATCCAGCACATAACAGCAGGGTAAAGATGCTAGCAGGTAGGGCCTACATGGAACGCCATAACCAAGTGGACGGCATAGTAAACAGAAACATCCGTGCCGAGTATGGTCTCGAATTCACCATGTCAAAATGGAAGACGCCCCCTAGGGTGGTGGAGAATGGCCGAGCTAAGATCCTGTTTCGTCAATCATCCAATTGACTTTTTCAGTCATGCGTCAGCTGAGACTGAAGAAGTCAGCGGGTGAGTGATGAAATATTTCTCCCACTGAAAAACGCTACTTCCACATGAACCAAATCAACTTTTTGGGAGTGTAGATTCCCCTGCTTGCTCACTTGTCCTCTGTCTAGCTGGTTAGCCATCACCAGTTTTAAAACAAAGCTTAATTTAGAAATAATTTAGAAACTATAATTCTTACAAATTTGGCGTGTATTGTCAACAAAAAAGGCTTTGTAAATTCTTCCTGGAGTGTGAGCTGCCTTGGCAGAGGTTTGTGCTCTCTGGGTGCTCCTTGTTACCGTTTTGCCTTTGTTTTATTCTAGTCATGTTTTTTGCAATCATGCAATGTTGTCTGTTTCAAAGTTTTGATGACTGTGGTTAATAGTGAATAATGGTGACAAAATAAGGTGATTTTTGTGTTAATTTTAGAATGGTGGATATAGATAGCCAAGTTACAATTTAATGTCAAGATCGGATGTATTTAAGAATATTAGAAAGATATAGTTTTCTATGATGACAAGAACAAGAGTTTTTTGATATTCAGTTAATTCCTTTGGTTAAGCTCTGAATTGTCTTATTACACTATGACATAAAGTAAATAAGAGAATAACAGGCAACTGAGTAGTATCTCGGGTAATACTTGTGGGGGGATAACAAGTATGAAATATTAAAAAAATAATTAAAAAATAATAATAAATAATAAAAAACTGGACCTGTACATAATAATAACCCTGACATAAATCTGTAACATCTATCCATCTATTTGCTGTGGAACTGTTCATCTATTTTTATTAACAAGTAGCGTGAAAAGATTAAATATTGCTGTTTGTACCTTAGACTGTGTTATTCTTCTTGTTCAGGCTGTGGGTCTGGGACTGGACTATGTCAAACTGGGAGGTCTAAGTGGGGCTGAGAGGATGACTAAATACAACCGGCTGATTTCTATAGAAGAAGAATTGGCCCAACAGGGAATCCTTGGTAGGTTTTTTCTTTTTAAATCAGCCTTCCTTGTGATTTTTTTTTTTCCGGCTGGACAGAGAAACAAGGCCAGACAAAGCCAGAGAGAGAGAGAATGGTAGTAGTAGTGTCTGGGTTTGGGAACACACATCTCTCTCTTACTGCTGGATATGAAAGGAATCGGTGTGTGAGCAATTGTACAAATGCATGTTTGTGTGCGTGTGTGTGTGTGTGTGTGTGTGTGTGTGTGTGCGTGTGTGTGTGTGTGTGAGTGGAAGAGTGAAAACCCCCTACCTTGTATCTGTTAATTGGCCACCTAATTACACACAAGGACAAATACTTTCCCATCCATCATTTCTGAAAAAGCAGGCAGGGGCAGCAGAGGGTTAATGAGAGATGAGTACATGTCTGTGGAATCAGCTGCCATAAGCCGGCATTATTCAGCATGTTTATCTATGTTTAATGTTTGTGTTCATCCTACATGAAGTGAAAGGGTTAACGTTCCTCAGCCACAGCAGTACAAATGCTATTTCCATCCAGTTGTCGTAGGTGTCTACACTCCAGCTTTTGTACATTCACTTTATTTAATTTTGTCTCATCCAGTCTTTAAGGAGAAGCACCCTCCTCCACTGTTTCCTGACAACCCACATAAGCATTCAGTCTCTGCAGAAGGAGCAAGGTCTGGATCGACGGAACAGCTCACGTCTGATTCAAATAGATCTTTGAAAGTGTCTTAATGATAATATCTCATATTTAACTTTCAGAATTCAGTTTTGCAATTATTACGTAGTTCACCTATAATAATCTGCCACCGAACCATTATGGATTGGTCCAGGGTTACCATTGTATGGGTACCATTCTGCTATATTGAAAGCTCTGAAAAAAGTGTCTCTAATAGTTTGAAATATACATTGAATATATTTACATTTTGTATTTTGTACTCGGTGGAAATACTTTCAAAAATGTTATCACACACAGTCCCATGTACAATGATGTCATTTTAATTTGAAATAAAATTAATTAAAAAAAAAAAAGATTTTAAGGGAGGGAAATGGCAGTCAGATTATCCCGAATTCAAGTCTGTTCAAGTCCCCATAAAGTGCACATGGAAGATTTGCTTTTATAACTTTGCTAAATACCCTGGATGGTTTTAAGTAAACATTTGTATTTTTACTCCTCAGCGGTACAAGAATGATGGGGTATTGTCATCAGTGTCATCAGTTTCCAGTTGACACTATAGGTGTATGTACTAAAAATGTCAGACAAGTTTATGCCTCAGTGACCTCAACCTCAAGGTCAGAGGTCAACTTTTCTGAAGATCTTGTGAATGGGATGAAATTAAATTTGGATTCAGTGTCAGTGTGCATTCAGTCTTTGCATTTATCAGCAAATAAATGAGAAAATGATAAAGTGTGGCCCAGAAGTACGTTTTTTGTTTTCCTGCATTCTTCAATTTCTGCAGCTTTGTATGTACATTGATCCAGAATATCGCCAGGCAGTAAAAGAGTTCATTGAATATAAAATTAATGGAATTAATTTCACAGCTCTGAAAAGAGGATCATTTAACACGGTCTTAATTTGAAGAACTAAAAGACCAGACCACACTGAAACATTTTTATATCACAGCCGACAGCGACACATTTTTGTTAGCAATCTGATTTAAGAGTATGACAGCTGTTGAGTCATCGTGTTTGCTATGTCCGTGGAGGCTTTAAAAGAGCTCGTCGAGAAAAGGCTGATAAACAGACATTTACAAGCACAGAGTGGTGACAGTGTTATCAAACCTTGTCAGCACGTGAGGAAAAGGCCTCTTCCTAGCTGGCAGCACCTTTGGCGACTCGCTGATGGCTCCCCGTCCTGTGGAGGAAGTGATTCTGTCTATGCATGACAACAGAAGACCCAGAGGAGCAGCAGCTGCAAAAAGGCTGTGTACAGTGGAGACACTTGATAAGCTTACATGTAATATCTTGATTTTTAAAACTCAGATATTGGCTCTGTATATGATGTGAAATGTATTTTAATATGAATTTTAGCTTATGATGCCTAAATTCATTCACTGAATCCCACCTTCACAACTAATGTATACATAAAAACAGCATAAAGTGTGTGCTGTCATTGTAGTGGATGGAAACCAGCCAGGGCACGATGTGAAACATCTGCAAACATCTTGGTGAATTCAGTTATATAAAGAGCAGTAAACCTCAGAGCAGCAGCAGCACAGGTCAGCTGATCACAGTCTGTACACAAAGAAAATTGACTGGAGCTCACAGTAGAATGAGAGTTGGGATTTTAAGCCACTACGACTGATTTTAGGTTTTCCCCACCTGTCGTGGCAAATCCACTTAGCCAAAAAATGGATCGGACATCAGTTATAGAAACGATAGTCTTTATATAGGACTTCAAAAAAAGGGGTGTACAGTACATAAACTGACCGACATCAGAGCAACGTATAATGGCTTCCCGAAAACTTTTCCTTCCTAGCTAAACACACGAGTAACCTCCAAGTCTACCACAAAGGATTCTGGGAAATGATGTTTTCTAATGAAAATACATGTTAAACGCCCCCCTTCTTAGCAGAAAATTAAATCTATAATTAACAGCTCTCACCAAACATGTGGCTAGCAATTAAACCATTTACGAAATAACCAAAATGCTGTTATCAAACAATAAACTGCAATAAAGTTACAACACCCTCCCCCCGATGAACTAATTGTTCATCTAAAGCTCTAAGTTATACAACAGCTGAATCGGTCTTCCTAACAGAGTCCCTGTTGTCGTGCGAACTAAGCAAGATCTAACAAGACCGTCTCGACCAGGAAACATTTCTTCAATTCTTCCAAGTTACCACACCAGTGAGCACGACGTCCCTTAGTTTTAGGGGTGTAGGCTTTGAGGTGTCACAGCAATGAGCTGATTTCAACAGATAGTCCTTTCTCCAGGTGCTCCAGAAGTGGGTCACAAGCTTGTGCCTGTATCTCCATTTCCGAGTAAAGTAATCTTTGTTAGGTGTTGGATGGTGTGTGTCCCTTGGGATTGGCTTGGGTGGTAGACATGTCAGTCGTTTGCCCACCAGAAAGTGGGCTGGAGTAAGTGGTTGCGGTTCATTTACCTCATTGCGCACAAAGGTGAGAGGCCTAGAGTTCAGAGTAGCTTCAACTTCTGCCAATACAGTGCACATTTCTTCAAAGTGGAGTGAAGCTCTTCCTTACACCATCTTGAGGCAGATTTTCCCCAATCTGACCAGACGTTCCCAGACTCCACCCCACCAGGCCGCTCTTTCTGCAATGAACTTACAAGTAATTCCTCTTTCTGAGAAAAACTCCAGCAACTGCTGGTCTTTAATTATCTTCCACAACTCCTTCAAATCTTGGTCTGCTCTCTTAAATGTTCTGGCATTGTCAGAATAGATAACTCTGCATAGCCCTCTCCTGGCAATGAAGCTCTTTAGTGCTAGCAAAAACGTCTCAGTTGACTGATCTGACACAAGCTCTAAATGGACTGCTCGTGTTACAGCACAGGCAAATAGGGCAATGTAGGATCTTTTCACAGAATCCTCTGTTTTTACATAAAGCAGCCCAGCAAAATCCACACCTGTAACCTCGAATGGCTGTGACTTACAAATTCTGTCCCTAGGCAAAGGTGCAGTTAGCTGATGCCCAGCCTTTGCCTTGAACCTCTTACACACAGCACATCTGGTGACGATGCTCTTAACCAGCTGTCGAGCACGGATGATCCAATATCTCTCTTTTAATTGTACGAGAGTGTCCCTCACGCCTGAATGCATTACCCTTTTGTGGCAGTCCAGTATCAGCAGTTCTGAGAATCTGTGTTTGTTTGGCAGAATCCAAGGATGCTACTCTCTAAATGTGAAGTCTGACTGCTGCAGCTTCCCTTTAACACTAAGCAGCTCATCTTCATCAAGGAAAGGTTTCAGCTCTTGAATCTCACTGTCATTCATCCTAGGTTTACGGCTTTCAGTGCTTGGACCTCCTGGCTAAAACTCCTATGTTGCGCAACTTTGATCCAGTACTTCTCAGCATCAAGAAGCTCATTTGCTGTCAGCTCACCTTGCATCTTTGGTTGCATCGTTGTTTTTGCATTTTTGGGCTTGTTCCATCTTCAGCAAGATGATCTAGTTGTTTGCCAATCTGGCCCCAATCATGGCTCCCGTGAGTTCCAGACGTGGCAGCGTCATTTTCTTTAAGGGAGCCACCCTGGCTTTAGATGCGACCAAGCTCATTGTTGTTTCTCCTTCTCATGTGTTGCCTTGCAGATAGGCCACAGCACTGTATGCCTTTTCACTGGCATCACAAGACACATGTAGCTCCAGGCCATCTTTTTCTTTTTTGTTGCATATTGATTTGGTACCACCTTTGTATGGCGAGCTGATGTTTGTTGCCATTCATGTGCCAGATCTGGTGGCAATTCTTCATCCCAGGAGAGCCCCCTCTCCCACATTGCTTGGAACATGCACTTGACCCTAATGGTGAAGGGGTTCAGAAACCCAAGCGGATCATGGGTGGGGTGGCTGTAGCTCAGGAAGTAGCGCAGGTCACCTACTGATCGGAAGGTTGGTGGTTTGATCCTTGGCTCCTCCAGTGTGCATGCCAAGTATCCTTGGGCAAGATACTAACCCCAAGTTGCTCTCCGATGCATCCATCGGAGTATGAATGTGTGTGAATGTGGTTAGACAGCACTAAGTTTAGATAAAGTGCTTGTGAGAATGGGTGTGACTGGGTGAATGAGGCATGTTGTATAGAGCGCTTTGAGTACTCTGGGAGAGTAGAAAAGCGCTGTATAAGAATCAGTCCATTT
>VUQR01035277.1:13360-23554 GCA_015108515.1 Hemichromis elongatus | reverse complement strand
CCCTATAAAACCCCCCCCCCCCCCAAATTCCCCACGGTGTCCTGAAAAACCTAGGTTTCTCAAATATATACACAGCAACACAGCAACACACCTGTAACGCTGGCTACTGGCTCCAATTTCATTACAATTAAACATCAGAGTGACCCTATGCACAAAAAAAACCCTTTAAGACTGAGATAGGAATGGAGAGGAGTAGTAAAAAAGCAGTAGAGAGTTTCTGTTTGTGTGTGTGTGTGTGTGTGTGTGTGTGTGCTGGATAAGTGGTGGCAGGATTATAGCGAGTTCCATCATGGCTTTGGTCCGTTCACTGCCTCCTATAAAAACCTATTAGCATGTGAATGAAGAGGCACACAGTGGATGGAGTTTTCTAAAGCCCAGGAGCACTGATCCACTATCAGGTGAGTTTTCCGTAAACTGGAATAAGCACTGGAGGATGGTGTGCGTGTGTATGTGTCTGTTTGTGTGGGTGCTTTCGAGGGTAGTGGACTGGGATTGTGTCCACTTCTGTCAAAATTCTTGTTGAGATTTGCCAACACTTTAATGCACCTGTAATAAAGCTCATTTGGGAGTAAACAATTTAATCAGCTTATTAAAGCTAGTGTCCCTATCTATGGACAAACTGCCTTTGTATTAGGTTTGATGCAAGGAAGGAAAAACTTTGATTTTTCGATGGGAGAATTCAGCTAAAAGAACTGCTCTCCCATCTGCTGTTTAAAGCACAACACACATTCTTCTCACATATCTGAACCAAAATGATCTTATGTTCAAAGTAAAGTAAAACTAAAGTGTGAGTGTGAAACTGAAAATGCTGCAAAGTTGATACTGAAACTCAGACTGTGAATCAGAGAGCAAAACAGAGGAAGTTAAGCACCAGAACAGCAGAATATCAAAAGTGCCCAACATGGAGCTGGGCTTTGAAACAATAGGAACTAGGGCCAAAATGTTCCACCTCACTGCTTACCTCCCTTTGCAGCACCAGCTCTTTGGTGAACAGCATGGCCTCGTCACTAAAGGGTTCAGCCACCTGCATGCCTCCAGGCGTATTCCGGGAACTGCGTGGACATTCAATACCTAGCCAAAGACAAAACAGTTGCAGGAGTTAAAGGTCAGCACAGCTGCTACTCAAAATAACAGCAAGATGCCCAAAATTGGTTTAACATCATTTGGCTTGATGAGCCACAAAAAAAGAAATGACTGAATCAAATGATCATTTGGAGGAAAAAAGAACAAAAAAAGCCTTCAAATTACATCCATATTTTCCAGGTGCTCTGGCGCTCCCGACAGCTTAGACCACATTAAGCGCGTTCCCCGTCCCTTTTAAAAGGTCAAGGTCAAAAATTGTTTGGCCACTCAGTTGCACGAATGCACTTTGGAGGCAAAATACAAATTAACCAGCCGCACTATGATCTGCACTAAATGGATAATTGGTTGTCAGAGGTCATTACTGAGTGCATAAAGCACTTTTGTAGAAAACATTTAGTCTAAAAAGTGGTTTTAATAAAATATTTGTCTTTGGGACCCTGTAACATGAACTTTGGTATATTTTCAAAGCTAGAAAAAAGAAGAGCGATGGGAGCGGATAAGCCTGAGAGCAGAGGTGTTAGGAAAGAGGAAAGACCAGGTATAAAGGTGCTCGTACTGTAGAATATCTACATCAACCAGTATGAAACTAAAATGGGATAAAAGAATATGTATGCAAGCAATAGAGAATTTATGTATTTAAAGGTGACCCTGAAAGGGCCTTCAGTTCATGAATGTATGCGAGGATCTTAGTCTTATAGAAAGCCTCGGTTCACATACTGAATTATACATGTATAACCTGTACTGGAGGAGATATGTTTCATTGACTGAGACGCCTCCTCCTCCTTTTGTTCCCTTTCATACATGATGATGTGAACGCTCATGGAATCGCTTTCAGATGAAGATTCAAATGGAAACAGTGAACATAAAAACATAACGGCTTTAAAATGTTTTACTCGTTTGTATCCAGTTTTCTCCAAATACTTCAATTAATGAGCAATTAGTGTCACTTAACCACTAAACCAAGCAGGTTGGTGCTCTATTGTTTAATGCAGAGTAGCCTAATGATAGATTCGGTTGGAAGTTCAACCCTCCAGCGCTGTGCTAATAAAGCAACAGCTCTCTCCTACGGTCTTTTCTTCCCTCTTTGACTCAAGGTTTTATTTAATGAGCTTCACTCGAGTGACAGATATACTGCCTCAGGATGGACTCACAAATACATGACAGAAGAGTAAAATCAGATTTGCTAGGGAATCCTGGTGACTTAGTGCTCAGCATTGGCCATCTCTCTCTAATACTATCCTGGGATTTGAATCTCACTCCTGGGCCTCCTAACTATTATTTATGGTCTCCTTGTGTTCCCTTGGAGAATTTCTGAATGATGATGTATTTCTATAAGAGGCATTAGAGATTCACAAAGGTATGTGTTGCTGAGATTGTGTGTAAAACTGAAGGAAAAAAAATGTGTGTATGGAACAGAAAAGCTCATATATGTTACATTAAGGGATTTATTGCATACTGGGAATAAAGCCTTTAAATTTAAAGATTTCATATTTCTATATTTAAAAAAATAGTCCTAAAATATATATATATATACAAAAATGCTTAACAGATGGAATGGATATGATTTTTGAATAATTTTTTTTTTTTTTAAATATAATAACTTTTCAAACATTTCAGAGACTATTTGACTCTGCAGCCACTTTATTAGGTATACCTGCTTAAATGCTAGTTAATATAAATATTAGTCAACATATTTATTCATGTGGACACAATCAAGAAAGGTATTTCAAGTGACTCTGAACATGACATGGTTGTTGGTGCCAGATTGGCTTGTATGAGTATTTCAATGCCCGAAAACAGAAAATCTCTAGTGAGATTCGTCAGCTCTCTGGACAAAAATGCCTCGTTGAAGCCAAAGGTCAGAGGAGAACAGCCGGGCAGCTTTGAGGTTGTAAGAAAGCAAAAGTAAGTGCAATAACTACTTGTTACAGCCAAGGCAGGCAGAAGACCAGCTTGTTACAGCAGCAGCAGATAAAAACAGTCAATAAAACTGGACGACAGAAGATTAGAAAAATGTTGCCTTGTTCGGTAAGTCTCAATTTCTGATGCAGCATTCAGAATTAAGCATAAACAACATGATCGTATGAATCCATCTAGTCTTGTATGAACAGTTCCCACTGAGGCTGGTGGTGGAATGATTTAAACTATACAGTCTACATGAGTATTGTTGCTGATAATGTCCATCCCTTTACCCTGCATCCGGTACATCACAAAGCTTGCATTATCCAACCTGCTAGCAGCAAGTTCGACCTAACAATGAGATCAGTAAGTTTATATTTTCCCTATTTCTACCGCTAAAACATGGTGGTAATACATCGAGATGCTGTTTTTGGACTACAGTTAAACAATAAAAAAAAGAAGAATGTGTTTCTCTGCTAACTACCAGACCAATAAAATGTGTGGGCCACAGTGAGAGCCATTTAACAGCTTTTAAAATGAACAAAATTACATCCAGCGTGAACTCCACCAGCTTAAGATAGCATGCTGCAAGTCTATCACAACCATGCCCAATTATATTAGCGGGGTGTTAAGTCTTCGACGAATAATGATGTTACTTGAAATGCCCATCTCTAGTTTACAGGGTCATTAATGTGAGACACTATGAACCTATGAAGTGTGTAAACACTGGCTACTGCAAGTTATAAGGTTATTTCATTTATTTGTCCTTTCTAAGAAGTCATTATAAACTTTCTAACTGCCAAAAGATTCATATTACTGTTTATATATTTAAGTACAAAAAGCCTGGACTAAAGGGACAACTGACTTTTTTTTTTTAATCTCATCTTTTTGTTTAGTACTTTCTGTTCCCTGTGTGACCATGTCCCATTTATGAGAACAAGAACAGAAGACATCAGCGCATTCACACTGGCAGGGAAGGGAAAATGGCCCAGGAAAGGCAAAAATTAGGCCACAGGACAGTCAGCACCCAAGGGTTGTGAAGAACTGTTGAGTCAACCTTCTGCAAGACTTAAAGTGTCCAACAGCTACCTTTAAAGCCAAACAGACACGTGAAAATTTCTCTTTTACGCTGAAGTTCGCATCGTTTCACTGCAGCTCAAATATCTTGCTCCTGAGTAATTCAAGGTCATGATGTTTAAATTACAACATACTTAACTGTCAGACAGTTTAAAGCCAAATGAAATGCCAAAGATTAACAATAAATATATTTAAAATTAAGAAACATCTGTTTTTTACATCATAGCATACAATAGTTCAATAGTATTATAGTTGCTGTGCATGTTCTCCAAAGTATTTGTCTATTTTCAAACATTAACAAGAACATAAAGAAAATAAAGCCACCAGTAAAATAGAAAGAAGGAGGAGGAGGAGGAGGAGGAGGAGACACTGATGGCCAAGTTCATTTGAAAGTATTTATAGAAGTGGACCAGGACAGGACTTCCACAAGGGACACTGTAGCTACAACGCGGCCTGAACAAAGACAGGAGGAGAGGTGAGGGATGCCGAGGGGGGAAAAAAGGAAAAGAAAAGAAAAAGACAAGAGAAAAGGCTGTTAACGGCTCGCAAATAGTGCAAGCCGTTAGCAAAAATTGGTGTATGAAATAATTGGAGAGGGAGAGATATTTGAGTTTCTGCTCGAGTTGGCCGAAGCTGTGATAAGGGCTGGAAATATAGGGTTTACAACCCCCATCCCCCCGGCATAATCCACAGAAAAGATGAAACATGAATGTAATACACAAAGAAATCCAGTTTAACTTTATAAGTACACAAAGTACAAGGAATTTACAGGCATGCAGGGAAGACAATTTTAAACCAACTAAACATTAATACTCAAAGAAAAGGAAACCGCGATGAAGTAGCTAGTAGCAGTAATGGACGAATCCTAAAGAGAAGTCCGACTAATCGAGTCAAACATATCTGCAAACAAATACACACACGTATTGTTCCCTCGGATGACCTAACTGCACTCACTATCCTGCGACTTGCTCACACATACTGTAGTCTCCCTCCCTGCAGCATTTAGACCGAACCAGGGAGTCACTTAGCATAGCCAAATTTAACCTGCACCACGATACATAACTCACGCCTGACACCCCGATAAACATCTGGGTCAAACTCCAGGATATCCATCTTATCTCCGAGACAAATAAGACATACACTGATCGCCCTGGCATCGCACTATATGCAAAAGCAGAAAAAAAAAACACAAAACACAAAACAAAACAACACGCACACACAGGATGCTGCCATACAGCTGCTCCTCATTATTGCCTGCAGTGCCTGCCTACTTGTCAATCCACCATCAATCATTATATTTGATGTGTAAGACACGGGCATTGGATTTTTCATTTTTAAATGTCTCAGCCAGACTTTGGAGACAGATCTGGAAAGACTGTTGGTAATGAATGACTGGTTCATTTTGGAACAAATTAACGCACAATTGAATGAGCAGATTAAAGAATTAATATGTCGTTTCCAAATGCTGCAACTCAACTCGTAAAAGATGACAAGCTATCAGCAGTTTCATTTAATAATGCTGTGGTTTTGTATCACCCCCCCAAACCCTGCACATCCCACCTCGATTCCTCCTCCTTCCCTTCTGCAGAGCTCAGGCTCAGAGATGGGTGGGGTGGCCCTGTGGTGAAGATGTTTTTAATCTGTGATTTGGGGTGAGCAACATGACTGATGAAATACTGCCTGCCCCCTTAGCTAAAAACACCTTTCCTGCTTAGTCATATATATACACACACACACACACACACACACACACACACACACGCACGCGCTTTAAGCTCCTTTGCCTCGCACCAAAACACTATCCCTCCATCCGGACAGGTCCTCACAAATTCTCCATCATTCTCTGCCACAATCATTCTCCACACAAAGCGCAACTGTTTCTATACATTCTGCTATAAATCGATAAAAGGGCTCGTACATAAGATGTATGGAACCAAATTCAATCTTCTAACCTTGTGGCAGAAACACACACACGCAAGCTAAACCACTTCAGCCTTCTCTTAACTATTGTTTCTGTCTTACAACCAAGAAAGATGACGAGCTTTCGTTTCAGCATTAACAGTCATTTCAGAGAAAAATCACAAGTTGCTCACATTAAAGCCAAGGTATTAAAATCTCAACATATGTTTGTGTTACTGTGTGGGCTGTGCATACTAAACAAACAAGATACAACCAAAGACTGTAGGTCTGAAAAAGAAATCCACTCTCAAGTGCTTTAAACCTGTATTTTTTTCCAATGGCCACTGCACTAGTTTAAACTCGCCAGATTAAAGATAGAGCTTGAAATAAAGTCAGATTGTATACAGTTTAGATTGTTTAGAGTTTATTTTGCTTTTAATGAGCAAGAATTTTGAGCAATACTTCTCCAGGCTTTCAGATGCTGTTCATCTGCTGTAAAGTCAGGGCTTTAAGAAACAGGGAACCAACCTAACAAGGGACCTCTCTGTTTATCTAGTGTTTGTTGAAGCATCATCAGAAATGTTCTGAATGGAAGGGTGTCTGCCAACGATTTAATCTTCAAATTTCTAAATTACTGCCAATGCAGTAAAAGCATACCTGGACAATGGAACAGTCACGGATTGGCCTACCCAGACCCTGGACCTTAACAATATTGAAGCAGTGTGGGATCAAAAGGCAGCAAACATCCAAAGAAGAGTTGAATATCCTTCAAGAGGCCTCACGAATTCTTCCTAAAGACTACTGAAACTACAAGAAAACTGCATAAGAGACTTCAAGATGTAATCGTGGTCTTACCAAATATTGACTTTCCAGTTTGTTAGAAAATACTTTGATATGTTATTTCCATGTATACATCCTCTTTCTACGGAAGTGGATTAAGGCCACTGAAAAAAAAAGTCAGAATTCTTTTTTTTTTTTTTTCAGTGGCCTTAATCCACTTCCGTATCTTTCACATTATCCTAGCAAAATACAAAGAAATGAATACAGGTTCAAGACTTTCGCACAGCGCTGTAGAAGTCTGAGTAAATGACTACTTCTCTCCTGATGTATTACCTCAGTAACCCAAGTTTATAGTCTCAGTCTCTAGTTTAAAGTCTTATTCACTACAGAATAACTTACATTTTTTAAAAATTATTATCCTAACTACAGCAAAATTGATTCGGCAGCTTTGTAAAGCGAAAGTGTCATATCAGCGATCAGTTTCCTTTTTTTCACATCTAAACCTTGCTCATCGTCAGGCAAAAAAACAAATAAACAAGATAAACATTGCCAAAACGTCACTTTTGAGGATTCATAAACAGTCTAAAACCAAATGTAAGAGTCGCAGTGGCTACATAGATCTTTTATATAAAGCTAACCGCTTACCATGCTTTCAATCTTTGTTATGAACTACGCTAACTACCTTGATCCGATTTCATTCCTCACATGAAGGTAATACGAATCCTGTCGTAAAGCAGTTAACGTAAATTCAAAAATGTCAATGTACTTCGCCAGCATCTAGTAATCTTGTTAAAATTCCGCTTCAAAACTAAATGTATATTTCTACACTATGTAATTCAGTGAGCTTTCAGGTGACCGGAGATGACATGGGCGGACTGACTTCTCTTCCACTGGTAATGAAGAAAAAGTGACAAGTATCTTCTTGCAGACATGTGCCTCTCATGGCTGTTGTGCATTAGTGTCATCATGCAGTTTTTGCAAACAAATAACACGCCACAAATCCTTAAGCTGGTAATCGGCACGCTGATTAGCCTTTGACTTTTTAAACATACCCTGCCAGATGCACTGTTTTTGGCATGCCTGCAGGTATAAATGGATGCTTAAAAGATAAAGGAAGCTCAGTATGAATGCTATTACTGTCTATCGTTTTATTTTATTAAGTCACTAATTCTTAATTTTTGACAGGCTGTTGGCAGGTTATAATCAGCCTAGCAACAGGCAAACAAACAGCTAAAAGCTTGGAGAGATTCATTCTTTAATGTGTGTGTGTGTGTGTGTGTGTGTGTGTGTGTGTGTGTGTGTGTGTGTGTGTGTGTGTGTGTGTGTGTGTGTGTGTGTGTGTGTGTGTGTGTGCGTGTGTGCACACACACACACACACACACACACACGGGGCCTGTGTGAATTCAGCTCTAAAATCCTTTCCTCAATCACCCTTTCATTAGAACTACCATCTCATTAATCTTTGCTGTCCTTTCTTGTGTGCAAATATAAGGTAACTTTATCCTATTTGAATATGTCCACCTCATCCTTCACCTCCGTTAATGCAAAAAAGGCCAAGCCAAAGTTTAGCCGAGGGTAAACGCGCGCACACGCAGGTGCGCCAGACCACAGAGGACGAGTGGGTAGTGCAGGCAGCTGATGGTACGATCACGAAACCGTGCTATTAGGGAAAATCTTTGGATTGTTTGACTCTCTCTTATCCTCTCAATCTGTCTTTCCGCCTCACCATCATCTCACCATGGCTTTCAAATGTAAGGCCTCATTACCTCAGACAAAGCTTAGGCAATGTTAGAGTCATTCCTCTAGAGCACACATTGCATTTGTGACATTTAGTTGTAAAAATAGATCATAAAAAGGGGATTTGTTTTGTCTTTGTTCTTTACATTGTAAACAAGCTGAAAAACTATTGACATGTAGATTTGTCTGTGCTGATCTGATCTGATAATGGCCCACCAATAGGGAGTTGTAGTATTAAAAATGGCCAAGTTAAATCTGTACCAACCACAGTGGAGCGAAATATGATTTTCAACATGCATTAAACTCAGTTATTCTTTGTTAAAGTTATAACATATGTTATATACAGTAGCATTCATGTTTAGGTTCAAGATTACTAAACTACTGTTTCTATTTCAAAAATTGGTTGAGACTCAAAGGACCACTGTGTAAGATTTGTTTATAAAGCTTAGTAAGTAAGTTAGTTTTATTTATTAAGCCCTTTTCACAGACATTGTACTGTATACTGTATATATGCAAAAGTATATATACTTAGTATATATAATTATGTTTTATATTTGTTTGTGTATAATAAACAATGCTGTCCCTTCATTTACAGGTAGTGGATCTTCTTCATAGCATGTTTACATCACCATGCTTGCATAGCAGCAAGTGTCTTTATCTGTGTTTTCGGGGCCTTCAATTCAATTCAGTTTTATTTATAAAGTGCTGATTCACAATAACAGTCACCTCAAGATGCTTTATATTCTAAAATAGAGACCCTACCTAAGTACAGAGAAAACCCCTACAATCAAACAAACTCCTCCGAGCAAGCATTTAGTGACAGTAGGAAGGAAAAACTCCCTTTTAACAGGAAGACATTTCCAGCAGAACCAGGCTCAGGGATGGGTAGCCACCTACCAGAGTCTGATCACTGGTGCATTTTTAAAGTTGATACCAATACAATATTTGGTGATTTAAAAATATATAAACATACTGGTTGATCTTTTTTTCCCTTACCAGATAAACAAATTGGTTTCACTAAAATGTTAGAGCGTTTCATGATTATCTTAGTAAAGATAATGTGACAATGCTGTTTAAAAAAAACAACAGCATCATCATCATAACGGCAAATTTATTTTTCTCTTTTTTTTCCCCTGTTTTTATTTATTTATATAAATCTGCCCTCAGACAATGCCTGAAGTGTACCACTAACACACAGGGGTTTGGGCCAGTGTCTGTCTGCACTAAACCAAACACTGTGTGATGGCTAATGTTTCTTGCTGACGCTGGAAATCTTTGTGTCCGTGCGATCGGTGGTTCATCTTTTTGACAGTCTGCTGCTCATAACGTTACAAGTAACTCTGGAAGTGCACTTCACCTGCTCTGAACTCAAACTCTGAAATCCACTGAAAACAATAAACTTTTACATCCTTTTCACCACTTTGTCTACCTTTGCTTAAACCATCTTTTACTCCCACACACCTTACATGAATTGCTTTTTTTATGTCTCCTTTTTACTGTATCCCCTTTTTGTTAACCTCCATGTCCTTCCAGCCTCCACATCTTACTTCTGCTCTTCCTTTCATCATCCATCGAGACCCCCTCACCACACTCTTAAATCCCCTTCCTATCCAGTACCCCCCCTCTTTAAAAACAGGATGACTCCTTTACCCTTTATGAAACTTACATATTGAAGTGACAGTGCCCGGGCAGAGAGTGAAAGAAGAAGAAAAGTAAGGC
>VUQR01035277.1:0-13340 GCA_015108515.1 Hemichromis elongatus | reverse complement strand
ATGCAATTATTTATTTGTCCCCAACATGCTTTAAAATGTAAGTTAAGGCTCTTCAATATTAGAAAGAACCCCAACAGTCAGATGACATCCTATGAGGATGACATCCTATGAGGATGACATCCTATGAGGATGACATCCTATGAGGATGACATCCTATGAGGATGACATCCTATGAGAACTCCCTTTTAACAGGAACAAAAAGGCGTGAGTGAAAAGAGAAACGACAGAAGGCACTCTGACAATAACAATAATTAAATGATGAAATGAAATACCTGGATAGTGAAAATTGTTGAATGAAAAAAAAAAATGCTCTGTGCATCATGAGAAGAGCCCCCCCCCCCCCCCCCCCCCCCCCCCCCCCCCCCCCCCCCCCCCCCCTTTAAAAACAGGATGACTCCTTTACCCTTTATGAAACTTACATATTGAAGTGACAGTGCCCGGGCAGAGAGTGAAAGAAGAAGAAAAGTAAGGCAAAGTGCTTCAAGAGAGTAAAGGGGAACTACCCCTTCAACCCTTGAAGCACACCTCCGGTCGTGTTTGAAGCATGGGCTTCACTTGCTGCTGTACTTTGTTTCCTCAACTCTGTCTTTCTACATCAAGGAAAACTCTGGAAAAGGAAGGAGACACCGGGCCTTTTGAGGTACCTCACTAGAGAACCAAATCCTTGCAGTAGTCAGCGGGGTTCAGTCTTAAACCGGGACAAATAAGTATGATTTAAAAAAAAATAAAAATGCTGCTGGCTAAGCAGGCCGGTAGATCTTAAATTGTGTTTTGGTATTGTAATATTGAGTTGCGGCGTTACATCACTTACTGCCTTGGGATGATTTCATTTGCAGTGCTACTGTAAACACTTTGTTCTTAAATGCCCTCCCACAACACTGTTAAAGAATAAAAAAAATTGGCCTTGATGAATACAGTATGAAGAAAATGCAGCTAATGAAACAGATGACTAATGCAGGGCATGTTTTAAAAGCAGCATCCTTTGAATGCATTTCCTTTTTATCTGCATGTAGACAATATTTACATAGCACTCACAGCAAATTACTAAACAAGGGGACTCGGCATATAGAAAACATACTTTAACCTTTTATACATAATTAATGGGGTGATGAGTAATGACGATACTTAACCCTACAAAAGCATAAAATGACACAGCTGTAAAACTTTATGGTTATGGTAATGAGACATAATAGACTATAAAGGCTTAGAGTAACTGTTCCGACACGTCACATATGTAACATGCAGCATAAATAGGAGTTCAATTTAGGTATCAAGTTACAACTTCCGTACACTTTTAGTGCCAGAAAGGCTCTTGATATGTACATAATCATATCCATTTATGAACAACTCATACGTGACATACAGTAATGATAAGTCCTTTTAAACAGGCTGATTATATCGGGAAAATTTACAAAGATTTCTTCTGCAAATTTTATTTTCCATCACAAATATGCAATAGCCTGAAGAGAAAAGGTCCAAAGGGCCCCTGCAGTTTCATACGCAGATAAACACGACAGGCTTGAGGGCAGCCAATTTATTGTGCGTGTCATTTTTCACAGCCCTTGGTGCAGATGGGCGAATAAAACATTGCAAGATAACTTTGACAGCAAAGAGAAAGAGGAAAGAGATTAAAAGGTACGGCGATAATAAGATGTCCTTTGTGCTGTGGGGCTTCATTTCATGTATGGCTAACGGTTTAAAATTTGTTATCACATAAAGAAAACCATGCACAACATAAAGGAAAGGAACTCCATGCACACCATTAAAGATGAAGAAAAAAAAAGGATGAAAAAGAAGAAACAGAATAGCAATGAGACAACAAGAATAAGTACACATGTAAGTTCTTGAATTCATGCAGAGGACTAAATGAAAGAGAAGCTAAATACACCAAATAGGCAGGGAAAGGAATCATTTTTATCAATCAGGGTTAATTCAACCAAATGTGCGTATTAAAGGCAGCACGGGTCATGTTTTGGGAACGGCTTTAATCAAGTCTGCTCAGTGCCCATCAGTACGAACGCAGACCCTAAAATGTTCTAATAATCTTTAATTGAATAAAATCAGTTCAAAAGTATACCATGTAAACATCAGTCTGAGTTTACATTATGGGCATTTAGCTAGCGAGAAAAGCAAGACCAAAACAACAAACATACGGTCGTGTGTACAGATGGCTTTTTTTGATGGGGTCATTTACATGTATCCTGGTGCAGGCAGTGGACAGAACAATGCAATTTAAAAAGCCATCAGTGGATTGCAAGACAATCAGACACAAAATTACAAAATTAATTAACGCATCAGCAAGTCAGCCACGCATAATTAAACTGAATCTGGCCGTCTTGACAGAAATATTATTGTGTTTGTTCTACTGGAAATGAAGAGGAACTGTTAGCGAGTAAATGTCTCCCTGAAATAAAGATAGACTGAAACACAGTTTGATTGCCAAAAAAAAAAAAAGAAAAAGAGCATTATCTGTGTAAAGGGTAAGCCTCCTCACCACCACCCATGATCTGGAAGGATGCACAAATCATTGGTGGCTGCTAGAGATACAGTCTCTGTGTTTTTATTACTAGCACCAACTGTCAACAGCGTCGGGGAACTGAAATAAATGACTGGACCTGCTATCAAGCAGTCCCTATTTCATCCCATCTGCATCTGCTGTTCTCACTGAAAATAATATAAAGGTCTACAAAAGGTAGGACACATGAGATTAATCTCTGAATTTTATTCTCTATAAAATGTCAAACAATAGGGATATTTGTGGGATAGCTGTGGGATATTTTTCACATGTATTTTTACTTTTATTATCTCAGACACCAAAAGATTTGTGATATTTTGCAAAGAAATACATCGCATCTTTGCATGTCAGAAGAACCAGCAAAAATCTCAGTTTTTCTAATCTTCGTCCTTTAATTGGTCACTATAGTTTCATATTTTGGGATTAATGAGTCAATAAAGTAACTGCAGCAGTTCCATATATTTTCAATTCTTAATGCCTTTTCTGTGCTACTGCTTCTCAAATCTATCGTAGGAAGAATAAACTAACTATGGTTGAACATAAACTGTAGTTTTCACAACATGATCTTCTCAAATACTTAAAGTAAAAGATGACCCAAAAAAAAAAAAAAAAGTGGGTTTTGTACCTCCAGAACAAGAGAAATTACTATGTTTAGCACTAAAAACATGGAGCCTAAACCTCACTTTCTTTTGAAACAGTAGCCAGTTTCTAATGAAGATTACTACCAAGTGGACAGCTGAGGGAGAGTCCATTTCAAACTTGGCAGAACACCAGAAGGGGGAAGATGAGGCTAAAGGGGGCACATGTTTCACGCCAACAGTGCTGTTCTGAAAGATGGTGGGCTGGGGCCTGGAACACACCCAGCTACCCCTGTGCCCTCTCAAGGTTGGCTGCTGAGAGGTGTGGGGAGAACCTAAACCTTTGCCCCCTGTATCATCCGGTGTCCTAATATGACACTTACTATCTACACTGGCTGCAATCTAAATGAAAATATCTCTTCTCTATTACTGAAAGACATGGCAAGGAATTTTATCATAGTAGAAACTAATACCCACCCAGACCCAGATGTGACTCAATTAGATGACACAAAATTAAATGACCTTCACAGCGGAAAGGTAAAAGATACCCACCGGCAAGGAGGAATGTGATGAGGCAGGTTTCTTTTGGCATGTACAACTTTAGGCGCGAGCCGCTGAAGACGTATTCTACCACAGCCTCTGACCGGCCAGCCCTCTGCAGGAAGGGTAGGAACTGCTTGGCCTTCTGTGTCTCCTGAACAGAGAAGAAAGAAGAGAAATGACATCATCAATTTAAGTTACAGCTGGACTTTGAGAAAGAACAAAAAAAAAAAAAAAACAAATAAATAAATAAGTAATCTCTTTCCTGTTTCAGTCTCTGTTCTCAAGGGTGAGTCACTAGCTTAGTGGTGTGCTTGGGCCAAAATTACAAGCAGAGCCAAATCATGTGTATTTAAGCAGGGTCAGTGATGTAGCGGCAGTGGAAGATTTGTAAACGATAAAAAAATTATTTAATATGCGTCTACTCCAGGCATGAGCATGTAGGCACAACAGACCGGTGAGTCACTGCCCAGTGTGTGGCAGTGTGGACATGGGAGTAGGCACAAAGCCTCAGAGGAAAGGACGGAGCTAAAACGAGTAAAGTCAGAGCGAAAACATGTCTTCTCCCACTGTCATTGCGAGTTTATGCGAGGGTCAGAGCGGTTCAGTACCACAAATATCAATAATTTCTTTTCTTTTTTTAGAGAATGGTGCACTAGACATAAAGCAGCAACAGAAAATATGGATGAGAAAAACCATGCAACACGCGTCACCGATGTTTTCAGTATTTGAGTAAAGGGTATGTGCTTCAGTCAGAAGATGTACCACCTGAACTGCACCCACTGCAATCCAAAATAACCCCCTCAGTGGGAGACGTCAGAACCAAACGCTCGCACACGCAAACACATTTACAGCACCTGCAGTGTGTGGGCTGTGCAGTCTAACTTGGTTCCGAAAAAGAAAGAAAGAAATGAAGAGACATGGGAAAGGAGAGGACCTCATTATGCAACCTTTAAAGGCATGAGGTGAGTCAAGTGCTGTATCTACTCTCCTCCCACTACCTCTGTACATCTCCTACACAATACATTTATAAACCCATCCTTGCTCTATTTGTGACTGCATCCCACTCAATGTACATAATCCCTTTCAGTAAACCTGTACCACCAAAGGATGCTGACGTATGGAAGCGTGTAAGAAGTGTGTGAGGGTGCCCGTGTATGCCCGCAGTTGCATGTAGGCGTATACCAAATTAGAAAAAAAGAGCGAGTGAAGAAAGTGGATGGATGCTCAGGTGTGGAGTTGCAATGTTGCTATTTTGGTCCTTTAATTAGAATGTTCATTACATTAGCCTACCCAAACAACTGGTGCACACGCATGCTCACGCCCACTGGCAATCACTGGCATCAATCCTAGATGGTGCCGCAAATCATGCACCTCTTATTTGAAAGTGACAGAAATGCTATAGAGGGGCTCTGCATTGCACTTATGTGCATGTCACACATAAACACATGACGGAGCACAATCCTGCTAAAATGCAAGGACCGCTACGACCTTTGTGGGCTTAATGGGACAGAATTTAACGAGTGTGATGTGCAATTCTCTGTGTGGCCTATAATAATGTTCATACTACTGTTATAGTTAATTATTGAGCACCTCCCTGTGCAACCACTTCCAAGTCATTGCTACATATTAAATGTGGTCAGTTTAGCCAGTTAAGTTGGGTGGAGGTTTATAAGCAGGAATTGTATTAAACCTCCCAGATGAAATATAAGAGCTGCTCAGTCAGCACAACAATTCCCTTTCATAATTTTTTTTTTTTTTTTTTTAAAGGGACTGCCTGTAATTTATTTGTGCTGCTGACACAATGAGACAGGGAGGCTACAATGATGACAACATAGAAGAGCAAAACATCTGAGAGCAGTTACAGAGCCACATCTTAATGACTTATTAGCCAGACTCTGAAGTCCAGTTGTTGTTAAAGAGCTTTAATCATTCATTCAAATGCATCATTAGAGCAGAGCTTATACCCTCATTGGCCACTTGGTTAGGTATAGCTTTTAGACTACTTCTCGTTGCCACAAATATCTAAATCAGCTAATCACATAGGGGCCACTCGGTTCATTTAGGCATGCAAACAAGGTGAAGATGACCGAATGAGGAAGAAAGTTGATGTAAGTCACGAGACGGGCCGGTGTGCGTAATTCAGGAATTCCTGATCTGCTGAGATTTTCCTGCACAACCACCCTGGGGGTTTACAAAGCTTCCATATGAAAGCAGTAATTCAAATGGCCAATGTTAATTTAAGGTATGCAGATGAGGATATCTGAAGAGACAATACAAGTAGATGGGCTACAGCAGCAGACGACCACAATGGCAGCTCCTGACAGCTACGAACAGATAACTGGAGCTACAATTTGCATTAGCTAGCTAAAATTACACAACGGAAGATTAGGGGGTTAAAAAGGCACTTGGTTCAGTGAGTCTTGATAGCTATTGTGAAATTCAGATGATAGAATTTAGGGAGATGTATAGGGAGAATTTGGTGTAAATGACATGAAAATATGGATCCCTCCTAACCTGCATCAGTGGTTCAGGCTGCTGGTAGTGTAATGGTGCAGGAATAGAGTTTTGGGCACCCTTTGGTCCCTTTATTATCTTTTATGACTACAGTGTTCCCATCTCCCCATGGCTGCTCCCCACAAGATAATGCATCATGCGACAAGGCTCAAATCATCTCAAACTGGTTTCTTGAACATGATAATGGCCTCCACAGCCACCAAGAGAGAACCTCCAGGATGTGGTGAACAAATCCGCACCAACTGTGGCATTCCATCATGTCAAAAATGAACCAAAATTTAAGAGGAATGCTTTTAGCATCTCGTTAAATCTGTGCCAAAATCCATATAAACACAGCTGTCTCCAGATACAGAATAAACTGGGCAGCTGTACCACAGCCCATTATCAGAAAAATAAGCATTATTTTGAACTGTGAATCATGCAAAGCTACTCTAGAGCCCAAGAATAAAAACACAGAATCTGTGAGTATTAAAAAAACAAAACATACCAACTCAAAAAAAGGGAGACGCATTAATTCAACAAAATGTCTCTCTAGAGCAAACAAGAGTACTGCAAGAGCACAAGTGAGAGAGACAATGAGGTGTTAATGTTTGTGAAGTTCAGTTTCCACTCGTTAAGTGTCTCGTCAAAATCTATAAGAGATGGGGAGTCGACAAGCACAGTGTTAAGAATTTTGCTTCTATACACACAATGGGTTTCAAATGAGGCAATCAAAATGTGATTGCTTTCAGCTTTAATTAAAAGGGTTTAACAAAAAGAAGAATTAACCATTTCAATTACAGCCATTTTTGCACAGTCTGAATCCTGTACTTAAATGTAATTGGACAAACCTAATCATAAATGAAAGGATGATTACCATAAACACCACATATATAAAATACAATCCCTTAATGATTTAAATACAAAAAAAACCAAACAATTTTTATGTAAAAGTGAGAGCGACAGCAACAACAGGGTAAACAGAAGACGGAAAGACATGATGATAAAAATTTTAATAACTGTGTGAGGAAAAATGCATGCTTAAAAGTGCACCAATCACTTGATACCGAGATACTTTTCCTCACACTGATGCTCATTTGGTAAGCACTCTCAATCAGGCTTCATTAGCCAAACGATGCCTCTATCAAGCCCCTGGGCACACGTAAACAAGCTAGGACCAAGTCCCGCTGATGATTCTATTAATGGTGCTGCATATTTTTAGGACACTTATAGGGGTGAGTCAAGGATTAGAGAGCGTCTTCTGAGAATCACTGGCCTGATGCATCTTCAGGTTGTATGCAAATGAGTCTACATGACTGCATGTTAATCAGCGTGCATACACTTTTACTCCCCTTCACACACACACACACACACACACACACACACAGAGAGAGAATTTGTCATTCTTTATGCATTTATACACAAAAAAGTACTCACCCCAGAGATGTCAGCCACTCTGTGGATGGGAACCTCCTTCTTGCTGTGCAGCCCTTTCCCATTTTTGATGGCCCTGCAGTAAAAGGGTTAAATTATGAAAACATGTCTCTCAAGCATAACTCAATCGCTTTATTAGATGGAAAAAGCATAAGGCTGGATGTTTATTAGACCTGGAGAAACAAGCTCTTTCTTTGTCATCACTGTAGATACATGGAGAGCTACTGTGGATTTGTGAAGTAGAATATAAATTCATTCAGTTTTCTTTCCCTGAACTGCCATTACAGCACAACTGAAAGCACTAGTGGGAGGATTTTTTCCTCCTCAGCCAGATAATCTATATGTTTGAGATGAAAAGTAGAAATGATGGCAGAAGAAGAATAATGGAAGAAAAATTACAGTTATACCAGCGAAAATGAGGAGAAATTGAGAGATGCTTTTATAGAGAGTCAGCTAGCAGTTTTTAGTGATGGTTACCGCAGCTCGAGGGACAAATAAGATGAAGATGGCCTGAGGTTCCATCTGCGAAGGGGGGGCGAACATGCCACAACTGGGTCACTGGGATGCAAAAGCACTGCCTTTAAGGATTGACTGTGTACGTTCATACGAGCATGTATACATGTGCATTTAACAGCCAGGAGGAGGTTCCTTTGAAGGCTCTGGGCCACTAGCCTTGTGCAGTGGAAACTAAAAATAAAGTCAAGGCCACAGAAAGAAACCTCCCATCAACTCTAATAGGACCCCACCAGGGACAGAGAGAAAGAGAGAGAAAGAGAGGAAGAAAAAGAGAAGGGGTCAAGAGAAAAGGAAATGGGAAAAAAGGAGAGCTAGACTAAAGAAGGACAAAACTAGCTAAGGTGCAGAAATAAGAAAAAAATGTGCAAAGGAAGAAGGAAAGCGGGAATTGGGTGAGAAAGGAGAAAAAGAGGGCAACTGGGCAGTGACACACGAAAGAACGAGAGGAGAACGTTAAACCAAGAGGCTGTGGCTGCATTTGCTCTACCTATAGCGAGCAGATCCTAATCTGTGGCACAGTAATAAAGCCTGTACTAAATCTCTCTGCAGTATCTCCATATAATTATTCTTAGGCCCTGTGTAAAGAGAGTCTCTGATTTAATGTCTAGCACATGGGAAAATGTGTGTGTGTGTGTGTGTGTCCCTTGGCATGTAAAATAAAAAAGGAAAGGGCAAAAATGCATGCATGATTAAATAAGTGAGGGAAATGACATGTTTCTGAAGGAAAAAGCAACAATGGCTGTGACATGCTGGAACTTATGACGGTGATGACGCTAAAACACACTCTGAAAAATTGAATTACTTCACCTTTGCAGCGCAGCATTTAACAGCAAATTCAAAAGAAAACTGAAGGAGGAAAAAAAGCCCCAAGGTCTTTTTTTTTTTTTTTTTTAGTCTCCTACATTTCACAAAAGCAAAATTTGTCAAGGTCAAAAGAGAGAGCGCACATATATGCGTCACAAGCATGTTTCGTTTGAAGCAAAAAATGTGCATTTCTGAGAATTAATCATTTCAAAGACACCCCCACCCCCCACATGCCACGTGCACAGCAGCGTTAAGTTCAAGTAAAAGGGAGAAGGAGAGTGCTTTGTGTTAAGGAGCGTGTGTTCCTCACCGTGCCTCTGCGGCAAGCAGTTCGTCATAGTGGGAGGAGCGCTGGTCATCATCCTGTCTGTATCTGATGACTGTGGCAAGGCCTTTACTTACAAGAGCCTCTGCTATGTTGCTGGGGAACAGGACAGAGAAAGAAAGATTACTTTAATAAAAAAACAACAACAAAAAATCTCAAAAAACAAACAAGCAAAACCCCTCGGCTTCACAAAGGAGCTCTAAAGGGAGCAAGCTCAACTGGGGAGGGATGCATACTACAAATCCCAGAAGCTGGGTTTGCTTAGGAACAAAGGTCACTTAAATGTTGACACTGCACACTTGACTAACCCCTTCCACCGTGTGATACTGATGCAGGGAAGAGAGGATTGAAGGCAGAAAGAAGGGGACATTGTGCTGCTTAATGTAGCACTTAGTTGCTAGCCCTTGGACATGAGTGTTCTAGCTAAAGCATGTAGAAAGAAATGAAGGGACCCAAACAAACTCTTCAGAGTATTTGTCAACATGGTGCACGCATGGGGACCGACGCAATAATTCAGCCCTTGTTTTCTGCAAGCAATGGCGACACCAGAAACAAAGCCACAGAAAAACATTTGCACGGACAAAGGGAACAAAAGGGTCCCTCAACAAATGGTCTCATAAATGAAACGATAGAAGCACTTTAGACAACCTTAATTCACTCAAGACTGTTAGAACTTAAGTGTACTGTGCACGAGTGTCTCATGGAGTGATTTATACCAAATAGGCACCTGCTAAGTTTCCAGTAACACACAATTCTTCGCAAACAGGCTACTGAGTGTCAAGTCCGTTACCACAAGAATAGCTCATACGAGATCGAAATCCTCCGCCCTGCTGACCAAATCAGGCCCTGACCTCATGCCTCATGGGCAGCCTCACCAACTGCTCCATCTGAAGCGAAGTTGCTGGTTCTGGTTTGACAAGGCCAGATCCTGACCTCTGTAAAGAAGGCATCTACGTCTCCATGTGCGCATGTGATGACGCTTTATGTGTTGAGTGGTACAAATAGAGAGAACCAGAAGATAAGTGTGGCTTTTAGCTTTTTATTTATTGAATGAGAACAGACTTTTGACGTTTCATTTCAAGCACTGCGGCATTAAAGCACCTCTTTACTGGTTCTGATTAAATTTGAACCTCTGAACAGTTTAATAGTGCTTATATCTTTGGTAATGTGTTAAATACATGTTTCAGACGGATGACCCGAATTTTTTCAAAGCAGAGTTTGTAGATAGAAAATAATTGCTTGCAGTGAGGTTTCCTTTTTTTCTTTTTTTTTTTAATATGAACTTAAAAGACAAAGAGGCACTTTCAGGTTACTTTATGATTGATGGTGAGATTACAAGTTTAAAAATGAATATTCTGTGTCATTTTACAACAGATTAACCTGACTTTTAACAGGTTTAATAGGGAAGCAGCTGTACTAACAAAACAGAAATGTGTTAGTGAAATCATTTACACTGATGAATTACATGCTGTGTGATCTCCCAATAAGAGCGAGTCAGTGGTCTCCTACTGCACACAAAAGACATCTGCTGATAAAAATAAAACCGAAAAAAAACTAAAGGAATTTTATTTCCAATGCACAGATTTCACTCGGTTTTTCTAGTTTTCTATGTTTTACTTAGCATTCATCACATGTCCTGTGGACAAGCTCAGTCACCAGCAAGCTAACTGCATTCTTTTCCTGTTTCATAATCCAGGATAATCTAAAGCCATTTTTCCATTAGTACCTGCTCGGATTGGCTCAACACGGCTCGATGTGGCACGGCTTGCCTCAACTTGTTTCCATTGCAATTGAGTACCACCTAATGTGCGTGGGTTCGTTATAGCAACGTGACCGAGCGTGTCCTGTGACATAATTAGTATGCAATGCGAACGCCACAATAGAGGTGGACGATGAGGCGACAATATACCTCTCGGTCTGTGGCTTTTCATCAGACTCGGGGGGCCACAGTGTGGTTTCATGTGACGCCATGATTAATGGAGTGATGCCACTGACTAGCTAATCGCTGGTAAGCAGTCTGTCGACCACCTCGGACTGCTTGAAACCTGGTACCGGGTACTATCACCTAATGGAAAACCCTGAAAACCATGGCGAGCGGACCCGAGTAGGTACTAATGGAAAAGGGGATTAGAACTGTAGAGACTAGAAAGCAGGCGACTCAGTGTGGTGTATGACTTACATGCCACCAATTGTGACTGTAGCACAGGTACGCTCTGGGAAGGCAGGCGTGCCTTCTCCTGGACCAGTAGCTGCTCTGATGTAGTCCACTGTCACGTTGACCTGAAAGGGGGAACATAAGGCAGAGGTCAAAAAAATATACCAAGAGGAGAGAGACAAAGTGGCGGCAACAACAGTTATGGTAATAATTAGTGTGAGAAGTGTGTTCTGGCTTGTGTGTGTGTATCGAGGTCTTTTCATTTGTCCCAGTTCTCAAGGTCACCCCCAGTCAGTGCAAATCACATCAGCCAGCACTGCAGATCTCCCCAGAGGAGGAGTATTAACACACAGTGGGTGTTTGGGACAACACACACACACAAACGCACGCACACACAACAGTGATAGAACCCAAATGACCCTACACTGTGTGTTCTCAACACAGCTCCCTGGGGACAGACTCCAATCCACCCACCCCGAAGATACAATTTTGTCACTCAGCTGCGTGCATGTGCAGGCAGGAGACAGGGAAAGCCTGCTTTGTGGGCCAGACACAGGCAGACAGCAGTAGCAGCACGGATGTAGACATACGGGTATAAACTATTGGTAGTTTAAGAGCTACGTCTCAACCTTGTCAGACAAGTGTGATGAGACGGAGGAATAATTTATATATATATATATTTTTAAAAAAACAGAATGTGGGAATTTGACTTTGCATCACAGCGCGAGAGAATATACATGAGTCCAACAGACACAATGCAGGCAGGCCTATTACAGGGACATAAAAGTACAACGTTGGCCTGTCATTAGATGGACAGAATGAGTGCATGGCGACGTGAGCAGGGGAAAGGGAGAGTGTTGTGCTCAAATGTTCAACAGTAACTGCTAATCTGTAATTTCAAAAAGAAGGAAATACAACAACAACAACAAAAAAGGAGAGCAGGAACCTCACTGAGACATGAAGCAATTTAAGAGGGTAGAAAATAAACATTTTGTACTGATTTTGCCTGAAATTGTTTTTAATGACCATCCTCGTATCCATGGTCAGGCGTGGAAGATAAAGAACAAAAGCCAAAGCAATGTGACACAAGACCACACAAGTGCAGGAATCAGGTGAAACGGGAAATAGTAAAAAGGAGAAAACCAACACAGAAGGAGGACGACTGGGGGAAGATTTCAACATCCAAGCAAAATATAATGCTGGATGCTATAAGCTCTGTATCTGAAATTCCAGTGGTTCCCTATTAAGCAAGGTGATGACAGATTATAACTCTGACCAGCAATGTTAGATTAGAGGAGTTCCAGGCCTATTCTCCACGGGCCATCTACCAGATCCTCCTGATAAGGCAGAGCCATCTATAAGAACCCCCAGAGGAGAGTGAAACAGGGGGAGAGGCAGTGGATGGATTAGAAAGTGGGGGAGTGATAAGGACAGTAGGAGAAGTGAGAGACAAAACGCGTTTGTTCTGCTGAGGCGACAAGCGCCGTGGGAATATTCGGTCAACTCTGCCAATGGAACAAAATACTTGTTTTTCTTTTTACTATACACTGGCATTTCTGCGTGTATACTGGCAAAGGGTTTAGCCATTAAAAGAAAAAAAGTGTGAAGATGATTTCAAAAAGACTTCTAGTGTTAGTTGTGTATTTATTGTTTTGGGGGTTTTTTTTAATCAAACTGACACAAAGACAAGAAGAAAAACAAAACTGTGTGGATGTATACGTCAACCAGTTTGCATTTTATAATTCACGACGGATAGTTTGGTGGTTGCTGTTCGAATACTAAAATCCCCTTTAGGCAAATTTGTGTTTTGCAATAAAAAAATTAAAAAAATATTGACTTATGAAATGTGTGTTCACACGCTTAGCCAATGAGGTAACTCTGAAACAACATAAGGCTGTAGCCGAGAGAGAGAGAGAGAGAGAGAGAGAGAGAGAGAGAGAGAGAGAGAGAGAGAGAGAGAGAGAGAAGTCACACAGA
>VUQR01035276.1:0-24705 GCA_015108515.1 Hemichromis elongatus | reverse complement strand
AAAAATTATTTTTATATAAAAAAAAAATTTTTTTTTTTAAAAAAAATAAAAAAAAAAAAAAAAAAAAAAAAAAAAAAAAAAAAAAAAAAAAAAAAAAAAAAAAAGTATCCAACTAAGAGAATCCATATACATAAACATAATGAAAACTAGAAAGGTAATGAACTAAAAAAATATAACTCAGGGAAGATAGGCAGACTGTGAGACATGAGAAAGTAGACAAAAAGATAAAGAACAGGACATGGATGACTTGACAAACTGACAAAGGGATAAAACACACAAATTAAATGCCCACATGGAAGAGTAGGGTAACAAGGAAGAAGTAAACACAATCAGGCCGGAGCAGGCAATAACGAGGGCAGGAAAAGCAGAAAAACACATGAAGTAAAAACACATGTCAAGCAAAGTAAATAACCTTCATAATACGAAAGGAAGCAGGTCAAAGACAGACATGGAACACACACAGGAAGACGTGGAATAGGAGACACAAAAGGCATTGAGAAAAGGCAAAAAAAAAAGTTAGTCTTTCATTACTTTCCTTCCTTTTTCTCAATTTCTCATGTGTGAACATAATTGTTTTAACATCTACGGTAACTAACACACGCATCTGACTGTTAGTGTTCATAAATCTTAAAGAATACCTGCTAATTTGTAACACAGCTCTTGCAGTCGTTTAATGTGTGATTAACGGCAACTCTATAACCAATCAAAGAAAAGGTCCGACTGTCGCAGGCAGTTTTTGTAATGAGGAGAGATGAGTTTTGTAACAGAAGAAGGGAGGACAAAATGCCAAGCCATCAGATGCACAGATTTGTATTAAAGCTGTGTCTCATATTGCAGCATTGATCACATCGACACGGTGTAACCATAAGGCGTCTCTGTTCCTCACAAGACCAGGCTAAACTTTAGTCCTGATCTGTTCAAACCAAGGTCATACAACATGTAAAACAAGTCAAAGCAGAGCAATGTGTAATTAGCTGCTCAGTTTGTTTGGCCTTGCCCATAGTAACTGCGCATTTATCTTCATGCAAATTAGTTTCTCATTGTAATACCAAAATATAGAGGACACACATGTCCCCTGGCAACAATAGTGGTTACTTGAAGAGCAGGGATTTGAAGCCCAAGTAGAACACGCTGCCTTTAAATAAAAGTGCTGTTGCAATTGCATAACTCTTATAGTGCACATACATTCCAGTATGTGTGAGTCAACAGTCTTTAAGCAATCTTACCATACGCTTCTCCAACAGAACTGGTTTACCTTTTGTCCTTTGACAACCTGTCCCTTTATGAGTGGGTTTGCAACACTGCAAATGCCTCAGAGAAGAAACTACATGAAAGTGTCCACCATTACCATCAAATTGCCTATCTTGTCCAGAAGAGCTGGCTTTTCAACTCAACTTTGAGTGCCCTGGAACACGCTCCAGGACAGTTACAAAACCATTTACCTTTCATCATCATTAGACAGTATCATGTTTAGTCATTCTTTTGGGGACAAATAAACCTAAGGCACCTAAGGCCAAGTTACATACACACATTACAGTTTGTGCCTGTCGTTCATTAGGCAGTACATTTTATGAGTCCTGTTTGTTAGGTATTTTTCCACTGTCATCTCACTCTATTGTTATAATTATGTGTTATTTAGGACAAGTTTGGCTGTGACATGATGTAAAGGACTATTGATATTTTCATGAGATATATTTCCGGTGTAGCCTCATGCAAGCCATGCATCAAAATTGAAATGTTCAATGGTCTATTGCCAGTTCCAATGTAGAAATTTTACAACAGAGAAAACATTAAACACGAACCTGTATGAGGTCCAGTAGTAGTTTATATCTATGTGGCACATTGTATTTGGAATGAAGTAAACATCCATGCCAGTTTTGCCTTCTTCTTTACTCTTCATGAGCATAACCAGCAAGACCACAGCTCTTATTACTTGCTTTAGAGTCACAAAGACATTTTAAAAGCTTGTCTACGGTTCTTATTAATGCATTGCTCCAACGCCATTCTACCTCACCAGAGCTAACATTAGTAGCTAACTGTGATCCTTGGGGAGGATTTACAACATTTGTCTTGGCAGATGCATGCCCATGTGTGAATATTTACAACTCCTAGACACGTGACTGTTGTGCATCACTTTCCAGCTAAATGAGGTTTCCAATTACCAAGGATATTGGCTACAGTTAGAGTTTGCCTCTGAGTGTACTCTGTCTCTCCCCAAACAAGGAAAATGCTGTGGTCACTGGGCAATCAGATGAGATTTTATGACAGAGAAAAAAATTGAATGAAGAGAATAAAATAAAATCAATAAAACGATTAAATAAGATCTGAAGTGGTACAACAGTTCTTCAACTCTTTCCCCAAGGAATAATGGACAAACATCACTTTGTATACCTCGGTCTGCTGACACCTAACACAAGGCTCAAGTCTCTTCAATCATCTCTCCCCATCTGTCTCTGTATTTTTGACATGCACAAATGTAGCACCACCCCAGCGTCAAGAGTTTCCAAGATCTTCATTTCTGTTTTCTAATGCCAAGGCTCATCAGACCGACTAGTTTCCTGTTCAGAGATTAAACAGTCACAGAAAATTGTAAGGTTGGAGGGAGAAATAACTGAGGCTTATACAAAGGAATCGATGACACAGTTTGTCAATACTGAAGTGGCGATGTTCTCTCTTCAAAAGAAGACACTGAAGAAGCGATTGTGATGATAATAAAACATGAACTTTTTATTGCCTTCTTGTTTTTGAGGACTAGTTTCCTCCAACTTGTGGGAAAGCTATAAAAAAATTGCCCGGATACAAAAGCTGTGAGAGTTGTGCAAATTGTGTGATGTATGCTCAGACACATTTTTCCTTTGAATACAAAATCCGCCTTGTTAACTCGTGTTATTTACAAGGCCCTGTGTCCATTTAGTTTTGCCCAGATGTCCTTGTGTAACACTTTAAATTATCATCAGCCATGCAGACCCAGTTCTCTCTCTGACTTGGGTTGTGACAGTGAAAGTCACATAATAAGTATAATAATAAGCGTGACAAGTATAACAAGTGTGTGTTTTAAATGCTACATGAGCATTAAATATTGTTGACCTTGCTGCAATTTATTACACATTCAATGAGCTCATTAATGAGAGATTAATGAATTAAACATTCTGACTCAGTTTAATAAATGACTGTTTGGATGGTGATTGGGGAATCTCATCAAAAAACTCATACACACTTTTGAATTTAGATTTACAATATTCAGCAAACCATGGCTGATTGACAACAGTCGAGATATAGCAGCAGGTCGCTGGCCCCATTTGTTTGTCTTCATTGGCAACTTAAATCAGCTTCTTCCTCTGATTAGTGTTGAGTGCTGCGTTTTCTGGCAGCAGAAAAGAGGAACCAGAAGTGAAGGTAATGCAGAAAGGACACCTCCCTCCAGTATGGTTTACCAAGCTAAGATTAGCAGTCAGTACTTCCTTTCTCACCCTTTAGAATGAAGAAATGTTCAAGTACTGTTTTCTTTTTGGGAGAAGAAATCCATACTAGAGTCTGTTTTACCAGACATAATTAAAAAAAAAGTGAAGAGAGTGTCCTGGGTAAGATCACACTGTACACTACACTGAACTTTGATATGAGGGTTGAAGGGGAAATTAGATGTAGGATTACAAATGATATCTGTCAAACATAAAGGCTATCATGATCTATATGATTTTGCCTTAGCAGCTCAACATGTCATGTTTTGGTATGAGCAGTTGCACTCATGAGCATGAACACTGTGTACTTCTCTGCTTAAAGAAAAAGCTCCCTTCTTTACTAATTGCATTGCATTTGATCTATTTTACATTTTCATGAACTGTAAGCTGCCAAGCAGCAAATTTTTGCAGGTGAATTTTTTTGCGGTGAATTTTTTTGCAGTGAAATTTGAAGGATAAAAATTCAGTGTTATAAATTCAATGTCTAAAAATAGTTGAATTCTGATGATACTATATTTCTTCCATACAAGTCTGTGGGTGATGTTTGCACTATCTGTAATATTTCAGTTGTCTTATGAAATGCAAAGTGTTCTGTATCCACTGGGTTAAATTTTAAGTGACTTAGGTTTACGATACCAGCATGTCAGATACGAATGGTGTAACTGAAAAGATTTCCACCATTCTGAGCTAATGCTAATTATCTCATTTCTATCTGTACTAGCAGACACTCTGGCCACACTACCGCTCATTATCACAAATGTCTTATCAGCCAATTATATGGAAGTAACTCAGTGCATTCACGCAAGCAGAAATGGTCAAAAGGTCCTGCTGATGTTCAAATCGAGGATCAGAATGGGGGGAAAAAAAGGGGATTTAAGTGACTTTGAATGTGACATGGTTGTTGGTGCTAGATGTGCTTGCTGGTCTGAGTATTAAAAATATACTGATCTACTGGGATTTTCCCACACAACCATTTCTAGGGTTCACAGAGTGCGGTCTGAAAAAGAGAAAATATCTAGTGAGTGTCAGTTCTCTGGGCAAAAATACCTTTTTGATATCAGAGTTTAGAGGAGAATGGTCAGACTGGTTCTAACATATAGGAGGGGAACAGTTACTCAAGTAAAGAATGGTTACAAACAAGGTATACAGAAAACTATATCTTAATACATAGCTTATGAACTCTTGAAGCAGCACGCGACATTAAATGCCACAGCTGCCTGAGTATTGTTACTGACTATGGTCATCCCTTTTTGACCAAGTGTACCCATCTTCTGATGGCTGTGTCAGTGACACCTTGAAAAAAACCACCATCACTGGATCTCAAACCAACAGGGCACCTCTGGGATATGGTGAAGCTGATAAAATTGCAGCAACTGAGTGATGCTGTCAAGTTAACAAGGACCAGGATCTCCGAGCAAGGTTTCCAACATGCTGCTGAATCCTTGCGATCAAGAATTTAGGAAATTCTGAAAGGAAAAACACAATACTATGTGTACCTGATGAATCTGCCTGTTAGCGTATGTTTACGCTGAGTGTGTTGGCATGGTAATATTAATGTTTACTGTAAAGCAATATCTTAAATACTGGTCATATGTTTGTAACACTTTATAACAATAATCATAAAAGACTTGATAGTTAATTAAACTATTAAACTAGTCAGTATTTTTGGACTTTTAACAAACAGTAAAATAATTAATAATGCAAAAAATAATTGGTTAATCAATTTTGAAAGTACTGCTTTCAGCTTGTGAAATACACAAACTATTCACAGTTTGGTGTGTTTTTTTTATGATATAGTAAAAATGTATCATTATCAAAATAAGGTGAGATAGCACCACTTTAAGTGCACAGACGTTTCCCTGCTTTCCACTGTGCTTGTAAGATTTATCTTCTCCTTTTGTCTTTTTCATCATGAATTGGGTCACAGGTGATATACAACTTTTACTATCCTTGCCTTTGTCTTGACATTTTTACAGAAACATCAAAATTTCATCAGTTTTGCCCTTAATGTTGGCTGAAACCTCAGTGACAAAATGGTCTGACCTTAATATCTTGACATAGGTGACCATAAGCTAGTAAGCCACTCATAAAGCATCACTTTTAAAAGCCCTGCATCTATCACTGAGATCCAGACTGTCTTTTTTGGGGTCAGGCAATTAAAACAATATACACATCAACATTCTTTTATCTGAGCCTGTGTATGTGTTGGAATCTGCGTTTCTGTTATCATATTTGCAGCAGTCTCTTTCAACATTAAATGATGGCACGTGAGGATGTCTTATTTAAGAAAGACAAGTAAGCTGACAAGGAAATTGAAAAGCAATGTAACCGGTAGCATGAATTTATCAGCAGTGCAGCTGCACTTTGTTATGTTAAAAAATGCAACAGACGAGCTCTCTCTCTACTTTAACCTGTGATTTTGTACAATTGCAGGCCTGTTTTTTGTGCCATACAGTGATTACAGTGATAATGGCCCCAAATTAGCTTCATCCTGCAAGCTTGTCCCATCCGTCTTCGGACAAGATAACAGAGGTTCATCTTTAGGAAGAGCAGAGAAGTTACATTTATATCAATTATATTACCATGCCAGAATAGATAAAGTGAGACCAGATTTACTGGCTGCTCTACAGTATCCCATGGGGCAATCTTACCAGCACAGAATGAAGCCATCTGGGAAATGCCAAAAATGGCAGTTCTTCAAGTGGCCACTTGAGATTGGATAATTTGCATGTTTGGAGCCTGGTAGACAAGCAGGTTTTTGTTCTTTCTGGCTAAATCCCCCCTCCCGGCCTTAACCTAACTACAGGATGAGATACATGGATTCCAGTACAGGCAGCTGTAGCCGGCAGCTGTCTGGAAAGCTTCACCTCTGCACATCTGAGTCACTGAAGTGGACCTTTTGTGCCTTTTGGAAAGGTTAATTGATTGATGTAGTGAATTGCACTAACAACATGTCCAAGAAGCCTGTGTTAAATGAGCGATGTTCTGTTCTGCAGTTTTGTTTGCATATTATGTAGTACTATTTAGCAGGTATCTGTGACTAAGCAGTGCGCCTATACAGTCTATGGAGCTGATCACATCACACTCCATCATCACTTCCAAACTTGGTAACTTTTGGCTACAATCCAAGATTAGGTTGGCTACTGAGCTAAAAATCAGGCTTTAAAATAGGACAAATCATCTTTTAACATTTTCTATATGCACTTTGTGTAATATTCTCAAAGGCAGTGGATTTTGGCCTACAAGGTTGCGAACGTTGTGCATATCAGCTGCTCAGGAATGCCTGATTCTTTCTCATGACTATACTGAAGTAGCCTGTTTACCTTTAAAAGAGCAACAAACCTCTTATTTGCCATCAGTAAAGCACAGCCAGCTCTGCAAAAACAATACCAAGATGGCATTGTCACTCAGATTTGCTGAGTAAACAATGTAAGATGCACAAACAGCAAAAGTAGATGTGTTGTGACAACAGCACTTTTTTTTTCTTGCTTCACATTACTAGAACGCATACAGCCTTTACCCAGATGGATTATTCTGATCACACACAGAAAACCGAGACTGAATATGACTAGTCATCACGCTGAGTGGTTACAGTAGAATATAAAAAGTGAGAAAATGCTTATTTCACTTTTTGTCAGTGTTAACTCTTGCTGACTTTTTACATAGAAAATTAAGGTCTTCCTGGTCTAATGAGTGTGTGCAATTACTAGTTTTGAGTGAAATTATGTCTCTTCATACCATAAAAATTAATTCTAAATGTTTTTAGGAAAAATTTTTGTATTTGATTGTCACTTGTTTTTATGTTCTCAGTCTTTAGTCTAAGGCATTCACCTGTGCATTATTGACAACGCACTGTTATGTAATATTTTGGTAAAAAAAGAATGTTCACAGAACGTGTTTTTGTGTTTTTAAAGCAGATTTTATAAATAAACTGTGATGTTTTTTTTCTTCCTTTTTGTTTATGATGGTGTCAAAAACTTTTGCCACTTTGTAGTGTAACGTATGCAGTGACAGCAAAGTAGTGTATTGGCAGCATATTTTGTAATCAGGAAATCCCCTTACAGGCAACAGGAAACATTAGGACTGATCTTAATCTGTATCAGTGGAGTGAGCTTTAAAGTTTTGAATGAAGAAAAAAAAAATCGAGTCCTATTTTTTTTCATTAATTTTATTTAATTGCCTGACAGCAGTGCAAACAGTCCCGTATTGGCAAACCTTCCATCAGTGACAATTGATCAGACTCCCTAAGATGCCTTATAGTAATATTCTTCTTGCTGGAAATTATGTTTTTCAGTTAACATTACTGAAAATATTTTGCAATATCAAACAGGGAAAGAAAAGCGCTACAGTCTGCTCGCTGTAGACTGTAGTGTCTTTGTGCAGACCCTGTGGGTACATCTGTTTATCAGTTTGTGTCTGTGCATGTGTTTCAGCTCTCGAGCGGAAGGTGTAGTTTCCCGTTAACAATGTAACATGACGTCTTTGTATGTTTATGTTATTATGTCTTCCAATGCAAAATTTATTTCAACACTGTCACCATTCAACAAGTAAGTACTAGAAGGAAGTAAATAGTTTCCCATCATGTGGCTAGCCTCTGTTACTAAAGTCAAGCTCCAAACAAATTTTAATGAATAATTTTCTGCCCATTTAGATTTGTGGAGACTAAACTAAGAGCGCATGTCATAAAACAGCATAAATCCAATAAAGAAAGCTAAGCAGCAGAGAAGAGACTGTACGGTTTAAAAGCCACACTCATAAAAAAAAAATTGTTCTCCTTATTGGGAGTCATTGTTATTCTGACCCGTAGTCATTTTTATTGACTGCTGCTGGCGTGCCGTCTTTTTTGATATACATATTTCGGCTTTCGGAGCTTTGAATGTGAAGATTAAATTATCTGTGAACTGTTTTAGTGCAACATCTTAAATCTGAATAGAAAATCTAATTTAGATTTGATGGATGCTCTTAAAATGAGCAGTTTCGGTATACACAGCACTGTGGCTAATCCACAACAGCTGTGTTTGCGTGTCCAAATGTCCCACTACTGCAGCTGGCTTTATCTATTAACACAAGAAGGCTTCAGCCAGGCTGCTGGAAGAGGTTTGTGTGGAGTATGTACAGTATGTTCTCCATTTTTTTTCAAGGCACTGAGCATTCCTCCCAGTCCTGAAAAAAATGCAGGTTTAGGGTTTGACCATGTAGTGCCTGGAGGTGTGAATGTGAGCTTGAGTGGTTGTCTGTCTCTGGGATGTGCTCCAGCACCTCATGGCCCGCAGAGATAAGAGGGTATGGATGGAATGATGTCGAACGGGTTAAACAGATGTTTGCTTTTTTCTTTAACAGATGAGATTTGATTACACCTTAAATACTTTTTTTTATTATTCGCATAAATAGTAATCTTGTATGGGCAATCTTTTCTTATCCTTTTCAGTGATTTCAATAGTAGTAATGACAGACACGTTATTCAAAAGATGTTTTAATTCTATTACAGAGTTTGCCATTAATGTCACATTTGTTCTTTTGACACATTTCTCTTTGAATAAAATAAGTGAGTTGCCTGGAGTGTGTGGCTATTGTGCAAAGTTATATAGGGTACCGCTGTCAAGGCTGGCTGTGTGGATGGCAGAGTAGGATGCAATGCAGGACTTGGAAACGCTTAAAAATCAGTTTTATTTAACAAAAACTAAGTAAAAAATAAAGCAGGTAAAAAAAACAAAAAAACAATTAAAAACCAAATCTGTACATCAACACAGATATTATACTGCCGGGGAAGACTAACTAAGAGGGAGAACGCCATGAAAACCAGAGGGAAACGTAAGACTTAGGCTATGTTCACACTGCAGGTCTTAATGCTCAATTCCGATTTTTTGATCAAATCTGATTTTTTTTTGTCTGGTTGTTCACACTACAAATAAAATGTAGTTGTTGACTCGCTCCGTCTCCAGTTTCCACCGCCATACTTTCTCGTTTGTCTTCTCCGGCGCTGATAATTGGCGTCTGTCTTGTGTCAGTGACGTAAAAGACGGATTTAATGCGACATGACCATTCAACCCGTAGGCGCTTTCTAAAACATCAGATATGAATTGGATTCAGTACCACATACGAAAGTGACCTAGGTAGGATTTGAAAATATCGGTTTTGTGCTGTTCACACTGTCATACTATGATCAGATATGGGTGAACATAGGATCAAAAAAGTTGGATTTGATGCGCTTTCACCTGCAGTGTGAATGTAGCCTTAGAGAGAGAGGAAACAGCTGAGCAAAATAAGACACAGGTAAACAGAATCAAACTAACAAGACAAGGGGAGGCAAAACTGAAGACAACACACACAAGATGCTGGTATGTCAAAAATAAAACAGGAAGTAACAAATATTGAAACCAGGACTAAGACATATGAACTTGAAAGATTTAAAGATAACAGTTAATACTACAGGTCACACTGAACAAGACACAGAGAAGAGACTAGGACATGAAAGGCAAATAACATAACCAAACAAGAAACCATGAACTAGTAATGTAGAAACGAAATCTCAGAGGGACTAGAAAAGTAGAATATAAACAGAAGTCTAGGGAGCTCAAAAACAATTGGCATCTTTAAACAAAATAAAACTCAAAATCTAAAGAAACAAAGCAAACCATCTCAAAAACTCAAAACACTAGGAAAAAAATACTTCAAAGGTTCCCAAAAATACATAATGATCTTTATTTATTTTTATTCATTTATCATTAAGTCTGGTATAACCTTCAATAGGTACTCAATAGACTCAACAATACAAAATAGAAATACTAAATTGTACAGGTGCATTGCATTCATTCTGAAAAAGAACAGATTCCTTCTTCTTTCATTTATCAAGTCTGATGCAGGCTCCATCTGGGCTGTAATTGTTTCCAGAAAAGTAGAACACTTAAATAACTTGCAGTATACTTTGAATGCATTCAAACATAGTGGCAAAACAAAGCACCATGAACTAAATGTTCCTTTCACAACCAAGGCACGCAAGGCAGACTTCAGATAGGTTTTAGGTCAGTAGGTTTCACTCTCTCGTTGACATTGTCCCACTTGCAGCTCCAAGATTAACTCTGCATGGCTGATTCTGATAGCAGGCCCTGGTGATACGCAGGCCTCAGATTCAGTATATCTTGCTGACAAAGAAGCAGCCCGCATCATTGTGACAAAGAGCTAACCTGATGTAAATGAAAATGTTTCTGCACATCTCCTCTAGACTCACACATGTTTTCATATTAACAGCCAAAAGCACAAATGCAGTCTTATGTTCTCTACCACATGACACAGAAAGACAGGCACACACGCAGTCAGAAGTGGCATCAGAAGATGTTGGCGGGTCATGTACAGAGGTGTTATGAAATCGCTCGACTTCAATTTAAATGTGGCTTTCTCAGTTGTTACTTTGCCTGGCATTGTTGTGGCCTGCTGGCATCCAGTTTTAATAATCTGAGGCTGTAAACAGTAGTGTCAGGGGGAGTGGCTGCTTGATGGTGGCATCTTAACTCATACCATACCTCATACGCTACCAAAAATACCAATACAGGCCTTTGCATGTCTGTGTGTTTGTATGTGTGTGCACCAGAGTCGGACAGATGGGTGGTACATTCTAACAGAGTGATAAATGAGTGATACATTATTGAGTTTGTGTTGTGTGATTCTATTCAACAGTTTGTCGTTTACAGACGGCAAAGGAATGGAAAGCCTTTCTCTTTATTAGTTTTTTCCCCAGGATATAAAGATAATATCACTGTTGGTATGCTTTGTCCCCGTCCGTCTCTCTCTTACTCTTTCCTAGTAGACACATCTTGTCAATATTCTTACAAACCGTGGCATACCATGCTAGAGTTATTTATACAAGTGGGAGATTTGCCAGATTTACAGTGAGAAACAAAGCCAGAGGTATTTCAGTAGCCCACATCTCTTTCTCACTTGGTATGGAAAGAGTTAAAAGTGGACTGTTTTCTACAATTAATCACTGTGAGAGAAGTTTGAAGTTGGTACAGAAAAGTTGCTTCCTTAAGTGGCAAAGAGAAAGAAGTCCGCCTCCAGCCTGTTTATTCACACATTAATCATTGTGGACATTGGAAGAACAAAAGGATGGCGATTCCATGGGTCAACCCTATTCCCACTAGTCTCAGTTAGCAAATTTGTACTGTCTTGAAAATAAGAAAGTTCTTAAATTAGTAAAGCAAATGACCACAAATTGTTCTGAAACATTCCAAGCGGACAAGAAATGATTAGCCCATTATTCCATACAACAATATATTAGAAGGGCAAAGAATACAGTACGTGAAAGAGAAAATGCATGAAAGAAAACAACAAGCTAGGGACTTGTGTGAGTATCACTTGGGATTAAAAAAAATTCACATAGGTAGCTAATACCTAGTAATCCACACGGTGGATTACTGTATTTTATTGGAAAGGCTTGAACGTTTTATTTGAGTTACAAGAAATGTTTTAACATAACTGAGATCTTACCTGTCTGGGAGATCTCAGACCGTTAGCTTTAAAAATTATCTCTCTGAGACCTGAGCAGTGGGGCATGGGGTGCCTCAGGGCTCTGTACTTGGCCCATTGCTGTTTTGTCTGTATCTAGTGCCTCTTGGAGTTCTTTTGTGTTCTTTTAATGTAACTTTTCATTGTTATGCTTTATGTTCCTTTAACCACTGGAAATTGTGCTAAAGTGTCTAAATTAGAAACGTGTCTATCTGCAATTAGGGGCTGGTTGTCGGATAACTTCCTGCTTCTTAATACTGATGAGACAGAGTTGATGGTCACTGGACCACAAAAATACAGTACTTGGTTTCCAACTGATGATATATCACAAGTCCACGAGAACGCAACTACGCGCAAGTACACATATTGAGACAGGCCCAGAAACCAAACGTGAAAAAGACTCAACTGAGATATGCTTAAAATAAGGATTCATTGGGGTTTTAAGGCAGAAAAAAGATGAAAGGTGACGTGTGTTTAAATCACATGATTCATATAACACTTTAGATACATGTTTGCTATTAGCTTTTTACTGTTAGCTTGTCACTTCTGCAGCTGGTCCATCATGTTATTGTCTCACGAAAAACACTTGTGCTTTATTATAATTCTGTTTGGGTTTTTTAGTTATTTTTTTTAATGTTCAACTTCTGTTGTGTTGGGTGTGTTTTGTGTGCTTTCTTTTGCGATATTTTTCTGTTAGCAGTTTTTTTTTTCTTAAAGTGGAGTGCATTTGACCTCTCCGGGCCACCACATAATATTACTGGAAACCGCATGATTGGGCCTCAGATGCCTCTAATCCATATCTGCCTAAATAATTGGGGAAAAAATGCCACTGTTCAATTATTTATGTTTCTATTAAATTTCATGACTCAAATGGCACCATGATCTTAGAATATATATATTTTTCCATTAAACTAGCTGAAAACTGATTATCTTTATCAATAAATAAATATTGATTTTTAAAATAAAAGATGTATTAATATTACGTATTTACTAGTTAAAGGTAGAATCACTCGTGTTTTTTTAAGGAAAGTTGGATTAAAGTCCCCAATCCCATTCTTCACAAAGTTTTAAATAAAGGTAGTAATTTGGCTGAACCTTGACTACCTAATATATATTATTAATCCTGCTGTAAGTCTTGCCACATACTGTCTTTTTTCTAACAGCGTGTTTCAGTAAACCGATAGGTCACTAGGTCATTACAGCGTTTAGCCTTTAACCTCCTCAAACAAGAGTCTAATTCGCCCTTCTCTTTGTATGTTTGCAATCAATGAGGCAGAGAAAAAAGTACCTCCCGTGAGACTGGCAATTTCTCTGCCAGGTGAACAAAGACTTATCCTCTGTAGTTTACCTTACCCTTAGATATTAGCATTAGAATTCAACTGGCATGCCAGAAAGTGTCAAATTGTGACTGTAAAATGCAGGTGCAGGTGAAACAAACTCAATTCTCACACATTTTGCGAGTTTTCAAATTCTGTACACACACTAAAACGTGATGCTGTAACATGTGTTGCATTGATTAGAACCCAATAGAACATTTTGTTGAACTCCATCTATCTTTATCATACCGAAAGTAAGTAATTATTAAATAATTGCGCAACAACACTGTTTCTCTAAACTACATGCAAAACAGCTTGGCTGTTTTCCATTACCAAGAAGAACTGGCACCATATTTGCATGGTGGTACAAACTGCATGGTTTTGGTTTTTCATGCTCATACACACATTTATTGTTGAGTGGAACTCACCCACAGATCCCTATAGTCCTTTAGCAGAGAAACAATTAGTATTCCATGCTTACAATTAATCCCAAGTGGAAATTCTTTGTTTCAGTGATTAAGGATACGATTGACTGGCCAGTGGCCAGTGATTCCTTGAATGAGAGAAGGGTTGAATAGATTAGACACGATTGACGAGTGAAGGGTGTATTTACTCAAGTACAATACTAAGTGTAATTGTGTAACTTGTTGGGCCATTAGGTCACCATCACAACTTCTATAAAGAGAAGTAGGAATTGTAGAGGAGATGGTAAAGCGATAAGACACTTTTAATGTGACAGTGTTTGACTAAATAGAGCAGTGCACAACATCTAAGTGCAGACAGGGCCCTAGATAGTTAAAGGGTTATCCAAATGTGAACCGGTTCTCCCTGGGAGTGACAGGATACAGGAAAACAGATGTCACAGACTGAGGAAACCAGTTGTGATTAATCCAACACTGGAACAAGCTTTCTAAAACAGAACACAGCACAGAAATTACATTTACAAATAGTGTAGGTTATTGTACTGCATATTTTTTTTAAAAAGTCAATGGGAGGATTAATATGTACTGTTTTTCACTTAGCTGTCTATATAGGCCTACAATTATAAACAAGCTCAAGGTCTAAATCCAGCATCCCTGGACAATGCTACAGCTGATAATCCTGTAAAAAGCTTTCTTGATATTATTTAAAAATCTGTTATCTACATTAAAAATAAAACAGAAAAGCTTTTCAAAGTAATGCATGAAGGAGAAAAACTGTTGGAAGGTGCTGATAATATACTGACTTATCTTTAGAGGCTAAGGACGGTGGGTTTGTCATGCATGTTGTGCAGGAGATAAGACTACGTGGTCGTCTTACTAAAATCAAATGAGTAAAATGAGCTGGGGGTATTTAATGGCACTATTTTACCTGCTGATGCTGTAGGAGAGCAATGTATGTTTGCATTTTTCCTCTTTTCGGGGCACATGTGGAAGTTTCATCCTCACACTAGTAAAAAAAAATATAGATTAAAAGGTCATTAAAACAACTAAATGAATTTTGTGAATATGAGTACTGGTTTTCATAGAAATCTGCCAAGAGATGTTGTAATATAAACAACATATGTAACAAGACAAAAGGTCACCAGATTAATATGTCTTTTCTATGTTTGCCTATGGAACATTTTAGGGTAATTCACCCACTAGCTAGTTACTGACATTTTGCCTGGAAGCTAGACAGGGACGTTTTCTGTGAGCAACAAAGTTCAAATTAGTTAGAAGGCACCATGGTTACGAACAGTATGCAGTATGTCTCTGAGCTGTTTTTGTTTAAGAAGTGGGACAGAAAATTATATTTGTATAAATAACTACTGAGATGTCTGTGTAAATGTTGAAAATTGGATTTGCACATATGGATTGAACGGTTGGATTTGTTCTTGCGTCATCAGTCATATAGGCATTTGTCAAAGCTCCCTTGGAAGTGCACAGAGGAAGTACAGTGCCTTTGGCGTCTGCATTCTTTGAAGATCAGAGCTCTGGAAACTATCATCACTTCCCTTTGTAAGCTTAGCGTGGACCTGTACACACTTGAAAGCACCCACAGAGAACTGAGACACACTTACCTCGACCTGGGATTCGAAATATCGGACCCATAGCTCAAAATGACAAAAGCACAAGCTATACCTCATTTCCACCGCTGTGATGCTGATAATGGAGCAGCTTATTTTCATCAAAATGTACAGTCATCTGAGTCTGGTTAAGAGTTATGTGCCACTTGCTGGCAGCAAACACACGTTTCCATTCCTACACAGTACTGTCACCAAAATCACTTCACTCGTCACTGATCTCCTGTTGGTTAGACCCTGAGCCTGCCGTTGGCAAAGCTCATATGTGATGTGGTATTTAAGCTCTTTTACCTTGTCTAACATTACTACTTCCTCTCGGTCTCATGAGAACAACCAGGCTGTCAATTTTCACGCTTCATTTACTCTAATGCTTTCTGTGTCCATCACCATCATCATGATTTGCAGCATCAGCAAGCTGAAGCAGAAGAGGCAGAAGCCATTTAGAAAGCACTTGAACGGCACATTTCCAGCCTTGCCCAAAATTCAGTCACTATCTAAAATATTAGTGCTATAATGTGCTGTTGCAGTCTACACTGGAGTTTGCGATTTCTCATTATCGGTAAAAACTGATTCTACTGTTAAATCATCTTTAATGAATCTTTGTTAGCTATTTCACTTCTGCCATAAAGTGTAAACAAGAAGTCCACTGTTGAGCTCGGTCATTGTGTAGGGCTTTCAGAGACGGTTCTTAAGCTGCAGGTGTTCCGAAGCAGGTTTTGCAGTATGGCATGGCACGCTGTCATACATGTGGTCACTGACTTCGACAAGTGGTATTGTAATGTAGTGGTAATCTTTGGTGGCACGTGTCAAGTTACCATAAATGCCAGGCCCTAGCACAGCATTGCCTTTTAAGGCTCAGTGTCGTTCATGTCTACTGTCAGCGGCTTCAGTGTCGAGACTAACCGGCGTTGGTTGAAGACACAGTTCCATTTGTATGGCTTAACCACTTGAAAACCACCGCTTTCTTTTTTGTTATGCTTTGCTTGTTTGTTCATTTTTACATATGTTACAGCTGCTAGCACACTTTTCAGAGTCTTCCTGTGTTAGCTGAAACAAGCAAGTGAAGTCTGTGTTTACCATGTAATCACTGTTATCGTGTTTGCTGGTTTTACTACTTTTCCTGCCTCAAGCTTTCCATGTACATACATGAAAGGGCAGGAAGGTGTGTTTCTACCTATGTTAGGCTTTTCAAGTATGCATGTAGAATGAAGGGGACGTCCAACAAAAGAACCAAATGCAAATTGTTGTAGATGAAATTGTACTGTTTTCCCTGACTACCCTGTATTAGCCTAATGAACCGGCCATGCTTTTCTTTTACGTAGACACTACGATGTATAAGTATGAAGTTACTTAAAGATGCCTAAACAATGAAAATGTTATTTATCTAGCTCAGAAGATTCCACTGTTTCCTCTTTAACTTGTGTAATGTAAATGTACAAAAACATCGGAACCAATTGCATCTTGTGGCAGCTAATTAACTAAAATGTGGGATCAATTTGATCGGAACATGGGAATGTTTTGGGAATTAGAAAACATTAATTATCTGGAAAACATACACGAATGCCATTTGTTGCTATATAGTAGGCATTTAATTTTTTAATGTGCAGTTTGTTCATAATTTAAACAAGAACTGGTGTTGCTGTTCATAAAAAAATAAACACATACCGGGGTTGAAGTGCTCTGTACCTTTCTCATCGTCCACAGTTTTGGCTTAAACACCGATAAGAAAGTTCTCCACATCAAAATTTGAATAGTATTTAAGATACATATATTAAAAAAGAAAAACTTCCAGTTAATATTTAATTTTTTCTGATTTGCACAGAGCTACTTTCAATATATAAATGCAAATTTGTCCTGAATCCTTTAAAACAATTTTGTATCTTGAGAAAGTATGGCATGACAGCTTGTCCCTGTTTATTTGACTACACTTGTGGTGCAGACCTAGACTAAAAATATGAGGGACTCTTCCCCAGTTTGACTTTTAGACATCTGTACTTGTAGCATTATGTGAATCTAAGTGTTTTCATTCTGTGGTTACAAAAACTAAACAGCTCTTAATTTGGGAGGCTGTAGTACGTGTTTAAGTACGTGGGCAGTATTTAAGTCCAACAAGTAAAATATGTCAGAAAAAATATAGATAGTTTCAAAACATTCATTTGACATTAAAACAGGTAAAACGGAAAGCTGAGCCTGTTTTCAATATGAAATGCGAGCAATGAGCAAGATCTGTAAAGCAGCTATTACCCATTACCCCCCTCCCCCCACCTCCAAATATTTTTGCACTGCTTAACTTTAAGTAGAGCCTACTTTTAAACACGATGCACACTTTCTAAAACTAATTTCACACCGTTAAAATAAAAGATTAATCTTATGAGTCTTTTACTTTGTTTGCAGTTTTTGTCTCATGCAGCCCTGCAAACACTTACTGCAGGGACAGCGTGTTCAAACTCTTGAGAGCTCTCAGCACCCTCCGCAGGCTGGCTGTCTGATTGGCTCAGCACTGACCATGATGTCATCACTGCATGCTATAAGGGCTCTGACAAATAGCCTGGGAGACACATTAGAAGAAACACTGCTCAGCTGAGGGACTGAGTGTGTGAGACACATGTAGATCAAGTAAAGCAGAAAGTAGCTGGGACATGTGATACTCACTGCTTTGCGGGAACTATCTAAACAGTGACATTTTACCTTGTATGGGAGCCAGGAAACACAACTACTACCTGTGGAGGTTTGTAGTTCTCTGCTTTTGTCTAGCTTGTTCAGCATGTTTTAAAGCTTGCTTGAAACCAACTGGATATACTGATTTTATTCATATGGTTTATGTGCGGTAAGCTTTGGTCTTCTTTTTCTTTTTTTTTCTTAGTGCTAGATTGATGTGCATGCATTTTCTTTTGTTTTAATTAGACAGAATTTTTTAAAAGGTAATGTGTAAAATTAACTTCTCTTTTTTGTGTGTGTGTATTTCATGTTTTCTCTTCAGATGGGAGGTACAATCACCTCAGAGTACACCAATATGACTGCAATGAACTCGTCATTAAATTCAGCTGGGACTGATGAAGGTTTCAGTGCTCCTGTAATGATCCTGCTGGGCATGGTCATGTCCGTTTTAGTTTTGATTATTGTCTTTGGCAACATCCTGGTCATAACGGCAATTGCCCGCTTTCAGCGTCTCCAGAATGTCACCAACTGTTTCATCACGTCGCTTGCTTGTGCCGACCTGGTCATGGGTCTGATTGTGATTCCTTTCGGTGCCTGTAAAATTATCTCTAATACGTGGTACTTTGGTAATTTCTGGTGTGACTTCTGGACTGCCACTGATGTGCTCTGTGTGACTGCAAGCATTGAGACCTTGTGTGTCATCGCCATAGATCGTTATTTGGCCATTACTTCTCCCTTCCGCTACCAGTCAATGTTGACCAAGTGCAAAGCTCGCATCGTGGTAGTGCTGGTCTGGGTGATTGCTGCACTAATATCTTACCTGCCCATCCACATGAAGTGGTGGACCGCTGATACTGTTGCAGCTAAAGACTGTATGAACCAAACCGACTGCTGCGAATTCCACACCAACCAGGCTTATGCCATCACTTCCTCTATCATCTCCTTCTACATCCCTTTGGTCATCATGATTTTTGTCTACAGTCGAGTATTCCAGGAGGCGAGGCGCCAACTAAAAAAGATCGACAAAAGCGTTGGACGTTTTCATAACAGCGACATTAGCAACATTAAATCTCTGGAGGCCAATAATGGGCGTGGCCTTAAAAAGGCTAAGTTTTGCCTTCGGGAACACAAAGCTCTGAAGACTTTGGGCATCATCATGGGGACCTTTACTCTGTGTTGGCTGCCCTTCTTCGTGCTAAACGTGGTGGAGGCTATATGGGCTGTGAACAGCCCGATTACCTTTATGGTACTTAACTGGATAGGTTACGCAAACTCTGCCTTCAACCCACTTATTTACTGTCGGAGCCCTGAATTCTGGTATGCATTCAAGGAAATCCTGTGCATGAAGAGGAACCGCCTCAGCAACCCTGGACCTGTGAATGGATACATCTACAGCAGGCACAGCTGGCAGAGTGAGCAGCAGGGGAGGAGTAAAGGCAACTCAGAAGAGAGTGACCCCGCTGAGGGGTTTCTGGGAAAAGGAGCAGGGGTCTGCAGTGTTGTGGACAGAGCAGTGGACCCCAACGGGAATTGCAGCAAAGACCTAACGACTGTAACGAGTATAACGACTGTAACGAGTATAACGACTGTCCTATAAACTTGAAGCACTGAGACTTCTGTCAACAAGGAAATCCAGATATGTTTACATTGCTATTGTAAACTTTTTTTTTTTTTTCCAAAATACTGATGAAGGTAAGGCCAGTCAGAAATGACTGACAGAGTCTCTGGAGACTTTAAAGAAACAATAACTCTGTTCAGATGAGTAAAGTGTCACTTTTCCTCTTCAAACACAGTGACATGAAACTGTAGGTATCTCACATTTCCCTTTTGTGTGCGTTTGTTGCATTATTTCAAATTTTCACATCTACCTCATCATATCTTTTCAATATCTGCATCTTAACTGACCATCTGTCACATTAAGTCACTGTCCGCAGGAGTTAAAGTAGGGCAGCATCTCAGCAGTTTATTTACTCTACTAAATGGCCTGCGGATTGTATGATTGCTAATTGTCTGGCTTCAACCGAATTTGTAGCCATGTTGTTTCTCTTTGCGCTGGAGAAAGATCCCACATATTTTATTAGCATAAAATGTTTCAGAATTTCAAAGATGAAGCAGTCGGAGGTTGTAAATTTCATCCGAACGTGCCAATTTGGCGCAAAGAGCAAAGTAATCAGAGCACGAATGAGGGCGAAGGGTTAAACGTAATACTTCTTCGATGCTTTGCTTCAAGAAACACGTTCCAAATTGACCAACATTATAATCTGGCATCCTTTACTTTGCTCTTTTATTTTAACGATTGTCCAAATCTGAAAAATGATCAAAAGCAGGTGTGGCAAAACCTGTCTCAGTAGCTCTGTCTCACTCCTCAGCAATGTTATGAGGCCCTGTTCCCTCCTATAATGCTTTACAGTTCCTTGCATTTGAGTTTCCATTGCAGGCAGATAGCACTAGAGATAGGAAGGTTCACAGTAATGTACGAGTTACTGATGAAACCTAGGTCAAAGTGAGGCTGGTCAAAACTTGCAAGCCTGTGTATGTTGTCTAAGGCAGATTCCGCTGTCAGGCCAAAAGATATATGCAATCGTTCAGTGCAAAGTGGATACCATTACAGATAATGCGGTTGATCTTTTAAAGCTTGCAGCTGTTTTTGGCATCAGTTGAAAAGTGCACATTTTTAAAGTTTGCCATTGCACAGTCACTTCTTGCATTCTGTTACATGGCCGACTTATGTTCTGCATGTAAAAAAAAAAAATTCATCTTTCCTTTTCCTTCAACAGTTACAGTAGCCCCCTTTGTTGCACAAGCCCTATTTATTTATTAAAATCTGCGGTTGCTATGTTTCAGCATGTACACTGTTTACTGAAACCAGAGAAGCCATTTCCTTAGTCATGGCACATGGGTACAAACCACACGTAATAATAAACAGTGTGTCAAAATAGCCAAGTGATAACAAAGTTCCACACCCAAGATGTGGCAGTGGTGAGTATTCAGGCTAATAAAGATAAATGGGAGGAAGAAAAAAAAACAGCTTAGAGTAGCGCACCGCTGTCACTGCTCTCTGACATTTCTGAGAGTCTCACAGGTGCCTCTGCCGTTGTAAAATCAGTTGAAAATCAGAAAACCTTTGGATAAGACACTCAGGAGTCCATAGAACAGTGCCTTAGCTGTTCCAGTTTCCCACAGTTTGGATCAGGTCTCCTTTGATTAATTCTCTAATAAACAATGCAGGTTTGAATGAAGTCCCATGGGGCGATTTAACATGAGATCACAGACTCATGGGAACAGAATTTTTTTTTGTTATGACTTACAGTAAATGGTGTGAAAGATCATTAGTCTTAAGAGAAGTAATGAGGGTGTGCCTACAGACAGAACCCCTTTCCCCAGTCAGTTTGGCAGTCTCTAGTATGTGTTGATCAGCATGCTAAATGTGGCAGAAGGGGGGACCAGGGATTCTCTGCAAGTCTAAATCGGTGTTAGTGACCTGTGTTAAAGTGCATTTAGCATTGCCGGTGCAGGTCTGCTGATGCCGTAAAAACTGTGAACTTTGTTCTCTCAGAGGAATCTCCATGTACTGTATTGCTACGTCCGATCAGCGCTGCTACTGCTGCAGACCTTAGGAATAGACGTAAATATGGTATCCTCATAGGTCACTGTTTGCCATGTGAAAAAACAAGCTTTCCAGGATGTCGAGCTCATTGTCTGTTTTTCTTTTCAACAGATTTACAGCAAAGTAAATGCAGGGGTTGGGTGTCATAAGACATGTTGGTCTGCATTTTCCCAACATTTTCACTGTACAGTCTGCGCAAAGCACAAAACAGTCAAAGACGATTTTCTGTGTTGCTTTTATTAAGATGCAAATAGCTGAGTCTCTGCTGGTTTAAAAGGTCTGCAGCTTAAACACGTGTAATTTTAGGAGTAATGCACAAATGATCTCTTGCATGCCAGCTTCACATTTGTGGTGAGGTGTTTGTGGACTTCTGTGCCATTTCCTTTAAAAGTGATCAGTTTGAGCCCAAGTGCTGTAGATTGTGAACTATATATCCACACTGCTCTCTCCTGGCAGTGGCCTCTCTTTGCACCTCAGCTGTCTCAGAGTTACTCATGGTTACTGTTTCATCAATAAGGCTGTATAATAAGGGATGCAATGCATGGCTTCACCTCCCGTTGTTGCTGGAGGACACCACAATCTTATGTGCAATGAGTCCTGAATGAATAGCTGACAGTATAACATTCCAAGCAAAGCACAGCTGATGGTTTCTAACCACACACCTTGCCTATGGATGCTTGCGGTCCACATTTTAGTTCCCCCACTAGTGTCTCACAGCAGATAAGCGGTTTTAGCGTGGGTACACACAGAAAGAAATATATTTTTAAAACAGATTCAGGGTTACAGAGAAGTCTTAGAGGATGACATGCACATTTCACACATTTAGTTTTTTGTACGGCAAAGAAATACAATCAATGTCTTGAACTATCAGGTTAAGACCAGTGCTTTTCCAACAGAACCACAGTTGTTCAGATTGCATAAAAGTCACTTTTGCCCATGAGAACCACTTAGTCATGATTTTAATTAAACCATTCACCATTCGAAAAGCAGCACTGTGTAGGACTTTCATTTACTTTACGGAAATGTTTGTAGAGATTTCAAATAACCAAATAGACATTGGAGTTCATGAACTTTAAACAGTTTTGCCTATTCAATTGTACCATAATGTTTTTGTGGAAGTTCTTCTTCCTGTCCACAGCTCAAAATAAAGAGTTATGAGAGAGGAACACTGTAGCATCTCATCACAGATGCTGTTTAGTGTGAACCATTCAGAGAAATTGACATGTATTAATGTGAATTTTTTTTTTACAAATGTTAAATATTGCTTAAGCCGTCATATAAAAAAAAGTATGTGAAATACTTTTCCCCCCCTCGTGGCCGGGGTGAATAAGCTGTCACTCAGCTTACTAAATGTTTACTAAATGTTTGCAAGCTAACGTCGCACAAGTTCTTGTCACTGTTTGTTAAGGTATCGGAGGCTGTTACAATATGTGGTGTCTTGTGATATTTATTACAAAAATATGTATATATGTGATGTAACATTTGTATGGAAATAAATTATTTACATGTTGCACGTAATGCCCTCATGTGCATTTCCTTTATACACATTAAAGCGCACATATAAAGAATGAGCTCAGAGGCCTCTGAATGCATCACGTATGAACACTTAACAGCAGTTAAGTCTATTTTAGTATGGGAAAACTATCAGCACGTGATCTGAAATGATGGACAGGAAGGACACTGGGATACAATCAAAATTTTTCCACTTTCCTTTTTTAAACAGCACGTCTGCCTAGTGCTCCAAGTAATCATACATTATACAGAGCACCTAATTCTATTCCAGAAATCCAAGGGAGGAGGATAGAAGAAAAATATAGAGCCATAAAAACGTCTCGATATTTGGCACTAAGCTGAAGTGGAGCGCGTTTTTCATGTTTCTTTCAAGCATAAATTATGCTCATTTGCAGAATAAAAGATAAAAACCTTAAGAGTTGTCATCATAGTTAGGAATGCAGTTTCATAGAAATTTTGCTCGGGATCGCGCCTTTCATAGTGAGTAGAGAACACTGGGCACCAATTTACTATTTTAAATAAGATATGTGCAGTTCTTTTACATCATGCAAAACAGTAAAATGAGCTACCTTTAGTAATATCACTAAATATTTCTTTCACATACTACAGTTTCGGTCTTTAATTCTGACGTCACTAGCTGTGCCTGCCCAGACTCCCTGAGTCAAATGATCACTGCAGCATCACTGAAAGTTGAAAAACTGTCTAAATTCTTTCATCTGTAATAAAATAATCAGTGTTGCTGCTTTACCAGGTGTAACGATTAAGTTTAACATCCTGGCATCCATGAAAACGGAATTTATTAAATTTAACAGAGTTAGAAGTTAGCAGGGAGTTAGCTCGCTAGTTTCCACCCAAAAATGATATACCATGTTCTGACTGAGAGATTTCTGAAACAAATTAAGACGTACAGCTCTGCCATCACTTCCAACATAAATGAAGACAGGAAAAGAAACAGCAGTGAGGTTTGTAGAGTTATGGAAGTTTGGCTAGCTGATATACAACGATGTGCTACGCAATCGCTAGCGACACAGCTATAAATAGTGAAGCTGGAGAATAAATGCTAACTTTTTACCACTCAATAAAAGTTATTGTGAGGGTTCCTGATGGTCAGGGACAAATGCAAATGCATGGCAGGATGCTGTAAACAGACCAAACTTCAGTCAGGAGAACAACTGAGATAATCCATCCACAATACCAGGTTAGTCATTGATATACTGCTGCATTGGCTGGGCTGTAGTTACATCGTAAGGTTTTAAAAACTGAGCTTTAAAAAGTGGTAATAAAAACCGAGGGAGGCCGACAGTGATTGCTGACTGTTTTTAAAGGGGTTTTTGAGATTAAATAGAACAAGATACAAAGCATTAAAACATGTTAAAAACACAAAAGCCATATAACGTAGGATAGTTTGGGCCCGGAAGCAGGAATCATCACTTCTTCACTTAAAGACCAGAGATAGGTATACGAAGAGCAGTGAAAAAATGGTGACTAGCTTTGAAGCTTGATAAAAATTTCTGCACACTTTAAGGAATATTAATTTTCAGGGTTACAGGTAAAACTCTCCATCCAGACAGAACATCTACACTGTGCCTTTTTCTGCTTTGTGAACGG
>VUQR01035275.1:0-19121 GCA_015108515.1 Hemichromis elongatus | reverse complement strand
GCAATGTTGACAGAGAGAGGAAGTGACGTAAGATTTGCGCATGCGTGGTACCGATCGGGTTTCCGGTACAAATCGGGTAGTGACAGTCACTTTACCTAAAATATCAAGATGGCTACAACCTAAATGCTAAACTTAAAGCTTCAGGCTATGTCCTCTTGCCATGATAACATATTTTGCTGAGCTAACTGGGTGCCACAAAAGATTTGGACAAAATAATAAAAACTGCATATATCTGGTATAAATTTTTAATTTATTTAGATCGAGCATATTCTTTATGCTAAACTGTGGTTAGCGACTTACCAGGTCTGTGCTGTAGCTGCTATCTTCAAAGTGATTTTGGTCCTTTAAAAGGGATATGATGGCAACTACATGCTGTCTGTTTATGATAATAAAAAAATTAACTGTTTTGTTTGTTTGTTTATTAATTGCAAATCTGTAGCTGTTTACACGCACAGAAATTAATATTATAAAGAAATTTACATCAAAAACTTTCATTCAGCGTCCACTCAGAACCCAACAGATTTCAAAACAGAAATTCAGAAAAAACACTTGAGAGCAATTGCTGTCAGTCCAACGTCAATTGTTTGGAGATAGGATGCCTCCCACCAGGCAACCTGTGCAATCACCTTGCAATCGACAATGGCAACCCTCAACCTCTACAACCAGCGCGTCTCCACAGCTACTAATTGCAATGTATTGCGAAAACAATCAGCGCAAACATTGTGTAACCATGGAAGTATGGGGTAAATTTGATCCTATAATGTAAAGATAACCTTATTATTATTATTACTGTAGTTATTCTAATTTAAGGCAACAAAAAAGCGTAATTTGAACAATATAATGTTGTCAGTCTGCATCTTTTTTGGCATCTACAATCTGTAATTAACACAGTTTTATTTTCAATATGTGAGAATTTAGTCAACTTACTCTAAAATATACAAATTGAGTCTTTTGATTGCTTATCTATATTGAACATGCTTTCAGCGTTTTCTAAATCCTAATCTTTTGCCATAATACTGGATTTAATTGGATGTAACGTTTTTTTGGAAGTAAAATTATTTGCTTCTGAAGACTTGACCATCATAATATATAAGTTGTTTATTTAAAAGAGAGAGGGGGAAAAATCAACCCTAGCAGTAATAACCCCTTTCCCATTCTTTCCTTGATGACATATCTTTAAATTTCTGCTGCCCAGTGTTTAATTTAATCTCATACTGTTTGTATAAAACACTGCTCTTTCAAAATTTCACAGCTGAATATAACAAAAAAAAGGAAACTCCAACATATGTAGAATAAAATGAGAACTCAGGAGTTGAATAAGTAATGTGAGTGTGTTTGTTTGTGATCACGCAGTGGAAAAATCTGGAAAACTGTACTCGCAGAAAAGCATATGTGGGTTGTATCCTTCATGTCTGCTGCAAACCTCACATTGCAGACCTCCATCTTACTGTATGCCTGTAAGACCTAATCCATCTGGGTGTTGTATGTTGCATAAGGTGTATGATGCAGCATTGTTTCTCATTAGTATCCAGTGTGTTAAGATGCCAACTGACAGCAGTCCTGGGGGATAGCTTTGTGCTGCTCCCTTATTTATGGGTCCAGTGCAACTCAGGAACGTCTCATCCTACATGCTCTCCACATCCCCCATCTTTATACATTAAGCTCAACCTCAGGAGCACCTCTAGCAATGCAGAGGTTGGATATATTTGTCTACCCACTGAAAAAGGCAACAGTGAGGTCGGGGAAGGTTTTCAGTTTTATGTAAATTAAATTCAGCACATGTAAAAACATTCATTTGCATTTGTCTTAAAATAACAGCAGATCCACACGTAAATTTTGCTTATGCAGACTAGAAGATTTCAGAGTAGGTTTTATCAAAACACTTTAGTTTCTGGGAAGTGATGGGTCAGTTTTGCTGATTGCTGTTCAGCTGAATGGTTGTATATGATTGGTGCTCCTGAAAGGATACAGAGGGTTGTAGGCCTCATTTAGAGGGTGAGGCTGATTTATTTCTGATTGCCACGTGAACTTCCTCCTGCACCAAATGATGCCCTTGTACTAGTCAGCTGGCCTTAGCGACCACTATTCCCGTAATTTCTCCTCCATTACTGGCTTTTCTAAAACATTCCAGTGTTCCTGTGGCTGTTATAGCAGCTACACAACAGACAGGTGATTATACACACTTCATGTCAGCCTCAGGCCTGTGGTATGGTAATTCCAGCTGTCATAGTTTTCTTGTTCTACACTGCAAGCAACAGATCATGCTACCAATTATAAGTGTGATGGCCTGCCAGGCTCTTCTAACAATGATATTTCATCTGAGAACCAATTAAATAATATTTCACTTAAAATGTGAACCCTTACATTACCATTATGATAGCCGTTTGAAAGTACCATCATCATAGGTTATGCAGATGTTATGTTAGCCCACATGTAAAAAACATCAAGGTACAAGCCAGATTTGGCACAATGTGTTACTGCAGACTTACAAATTATAAGCTAACTGTTAAACTTGCGTAATCATAGAACCTTGCATCTAAAATAAACAGATGTATTTATTGCATATATTCCCTCACCTGCTCATGCCAGTAATCATAACTTTCTATTGGACATTCACTTTATTCCCCCAATCCCAAGCCCAAGGTTTGACACAGATAAGCATTTAATTCCAGTTCTGGACTGATAACTGTCCGTGAAATAGGTCAGATTTCTGGTTTGTCAAGGCAGCTCGATCATTTTGATGTGGCGTGACTGGTTGTCCTGATGCTTCTTGTTGGGAGCAGGCACTGTCCATTTACACCGCTGATGTTACATTGAGGAGCTCTAAGGATACTGCCACTGCTGCTTGCTGGCTCTCTAGTAGATGACTGTGCTTGTGCTGAAATTTGCTCAATTTAAAGACTGTCAGAGAGTCATCCACTCACGCTCTCTTCTAGGACCACTGCAAGATAAATGCCACAAAGTGCATCCATCCATCAATCCATTCATTTTCTTAAGGGATTATACAATTCAGGGTCGTGGGAGGGGAGGGGGGCCTATCTCAGCTGTTATAGAGCAAAAGGCAGGGTACATCATTGACAGGTTGCCAGTATGTCCCAGGGCAGCTATTCATGCTTAGATTCACACCTATGGCTAATTTAGAATAACTGATTAGCCTAACATGCATGTCTTTGGGTGTGGGAGGAAACCAGGAAGTAGCCCGCACTGACACAGGGAAGTTCACACAGAAAGCTCCCAGTCAGCTGGTGGATTCTAACCCTCAACCTTCTTGATGCGCAGTAGCAACGCTAATCACTGCACCACTGTGCCACCCAGTTATAAATACATGTGAAAAGGGCAATCCCATAATGTTAGCATAACAAAGTGTAATTTAGCCAGCATGTAATCAGGCACCATTAGAGTTTCAACCTCCTTACATAGCATGTGTTCTTATTGTGACAGCCACGTGATAACGGATAAGCACTTGGGATGTTGAGTCTATTCTTTGCAGACTCCTCCTGTGCGTTGCCGAAGGCCCTGTGTCTGCATCTGACAGGGAGGGCCTAAGTTTATGTGGCGTGGCACCGGGGTAGACACACACCATTACTCCAAAGCCCCAGGTTCACGCATGAACATCACACACAGCCCTCATCCTGCCTCCCTCACTGATGGCCTCCTGGCTTGCCAAAGAGAGGGGCTGTCCTGCTTTTCTAGCCTCATTGATTCTGGAGGGTCTCCATCAATTAAATCTGATAGACTTTCAACTCCAGTGAACCCAGCACACGAGCAATTCAGGAAAGCAGGAGGGCAACTCCAACTTGAGAAACTAACCAAACACTCTTTCACATGAATGCAGAGAGACATGTCATCGCCAGTGAGAAGACAGCAACGACTGGCAGGAGAAGGGACTACGTTTGGCCTAACGAAGTAAATCGGAAGCCACAAATGCAAAGCTTCATCAGTGCTCACAAATAGTATGAATGCTATTTAGAATGCTGACAGCTATTTTTTCAAATGAAGTGCACTGCCTGGGGGCGAGACAAGTTGGTATTCAGTTCACAGAGTCTCAGATCAAAGAGAATGCACAGATCATGTTTGCTTCTTTTTCACAGGGCCTTTCACCTGTGTCGTGTTTCTCAGCGTGTGTGTGTTTGTAACAATCGGCTGCCAGATAAAAGTGGCATGTTTGATTTGTGTTAACAGAGTTAGGAAGTCTTGTTTAGGAAAAACTGTGCTTCCTCATAAGTGTTACAAAATCCAGTGGAGATACTTACAACTAATTATCCACTACATGTTAATTGATGTACATGTACATGATGTCCATATTAATTTAGTTAAAAATTGATGAATTTTTAAGTAAAATGACCTAATATGTTAAAGCAATTAGGATTAGGACTTGTTTGTTTTATTCTTTTTTTTTATGGTTCAGCAGGTTCAACTGAGGATTGGCCTGTAAAATCATACAAATCAATTATTCCAATAGAATAAATTTAAACACCATAATTTAAGAATACTAAATCTGCTCATGTTGACAATCTGTTTTTTTTTTCTCTTTAAAGTTTTAGTCTGTAAACCTTCACCACTAGATGTCAGTAAAGTGCAGATTCACTTCTGTTTTCTCGCCCCTTCCAATTCAGGTCCTTAATCCCAACTGTGGTGGCAGCTGTAGGACAAACAACACTGTAGTGACTGTATGGCACCACAGGTGTCACTAGGCCTGCTGTCCACGTCTTATTTACCCAGGAGGAGGTTGTAAAACTTTGAAAGGAGTACGATTCAGTGACGCTAATTTCACTGAAATTAGTTTTTTAAGATATTCTAAACTTCCCTGTTGGTAAGCACCACTGTTGGACATTGTTGGTCATTGGTGAATAAACTCTCATACAAAGTGAGACTATAATCAAATGTTTATCAGAGTAAAACTGTGATTTTTTTTACTCATGTCTAACATTAGGTGGGAAAATATTACATTTTAACCAGCCATTATTGCTGTTTAGCCAACCTGTTGTCAGCTGTCAAGTGAGAGGATCATATGTCTATGTGTGATGAAAACATACAAATTATAAATGTTCATGTATACTTTGAAAGAGCTATCTGTGATATTCAGGCCAGTCTCTAGCCACAGACTTAAAACAGGACTAGGCAGAACAACAAAGTTCATCTTGGCCACTATATTCACTATATCCTGCTTAGATAGATATGTTTTCTGGATTAATTCAAAGCTTATGAAAATGCATCAGTTTGTCTGAAGATGTAATTACACCCTATTCAATGTATATTTATGAGTACAATATATTTTCTGTTAAGCAACCCCAAAAATTACTTATTGTACCTTTAAGCTATTACAGAAATGAATTCATTTTCTAATAAATAGTTAAAGAAGACTTCCAATGTGTTTACCTAATCCCTGCAAATATGCAAAAAGTACAACACCAATAATAAATGTAAAATAAAAGGGGAAAAAAGGATTGTCAGTGTACCCAAACCTGTGATATCTTATTTTTCTGAGCTGCCATAAAGCTCCGCTGTTTAAAAACACACGAATGAACTGCACTGCTACACTGGCTGACACGTTCTTTCATTATCATGAATATGCACACAGTGGTTTACTTTGAGTTGCATATATCATCCTGCTGCTGTAAATACCCTCTAGTGCATCCAATGTATATTAATCTGCAGCTGAAAATTATGGTGGCCCAAAGAGCTCATCTCATTGCAACTGGAAAAAACCCACCAATAACCAAAAAGAAACAAGCGACCATGCAAATGAAGAACAAAGTTAGGAGCCTAAATGGAACACCTTTTGTTCATTATTGTGTGATTTTTTTATTTTTATTTTTTGCTTGTTTGTAATTTAAAGTCCTAGAGCTGCGACTTGTCAAGGGTCTGAAAAAATGGAAGAAAATGGATGGATGGGCTTTTTTAGACAATACATTGGAGAGCATTGAGCTCTGCCAGCCACTGTAGAAAATTCTCCCCCAAAAATTAACTTTTAATTCAAGTGATGGATGCTAAGATAATGCTGCTTTTCTTTCTTCCTTCCATCCTCTGAGAGACACTGTTAAAACTGAATCTCTTAATCATAGTTAACAGTTTCAGAAACAAAGAACATCATGTAATAGGACAATATTGGTCTATTATTTAAAAATGAATGAAAGCATAACATTTGGTAGGTGCAGGGAGACTAATCATAGAAACAATAATAGCAATGGCAGCAAATGAGATCATGGTGGAGATGCATCAGTATTTCATTAGTTTTTGATGCTCAGACTTTTTAGCTAAGGAAAGTAAAGTGAGTGAACAGAACAATAGAAATGAATGCACATTGCAATCCAACAGAGCTGACATAAATAACGCATTGGTAAAAATTAGACTTTTCTTGGAAACCATTGTAAGTTTAAAATTATGGAAATACTGACACGCAATTTGGTGTTAATGAACCATAAACTCATGTCACTTTATTTATGCTTGACTGGCCTCTTAAAATCTAAATATATGATCAAATGCATGTTTCTGCAGTTCCATGCATAAGTAGTGCTTCTTTAGATATTATCACTATATTAATGAACGCTCTGTGGTTCTGTATGGAGCGTAACCTGTATATGGTTCAACAGTTGGGAATATCTTCACTGACATAGCAAAGAGGCATGAGGAGTGATGGGTTATTCATGTGTAAACAAACATGGCATGTTTGCCCAGGGGCAATCGTTCGGAAGAAATGTCATTCTAAATTCTGGCGACTGCAGATGACACATGCATTCTCCTGGCAGTGGCAGACCACAGCTACATTTTAGTGCACATATATTTAGAGTGATCCCTGTCATTTGGAGCTGCATGCGGGAGAGTGAAGAAAGTGGTTGCGCCGCCAGAAACGAGTGAGGCAGGAGGCTAAACCAGGCGCTTACCAACATCCCACCAAAGCCATTTCTTGACTGTTTTGATTCACATGAAGAGGCCTGTTTGCCCCCGGTGAGCTGAGGCAGGAGAGAAGAGAGCCAGTGCAAGGCGATCAAAGAGCCATCGATCGGGTTTGATGCCGGTGGAGCCCAGCGGAACAGAGCCTCCTTCTTCTCAAACCTTTCTAAAAGGCTGAAGATGAAGCCACAGTTCTCCTGTGCAGTTTTCTTTTCTTTTTTTTTTTTGTACATTTACTTCTCAAGTTGTCTCCTGATTTTATTTCATTTCCCATGTTAAGCTTTCATGGCTCACATGACCCCAAAATGTTTTGTCTGCACCTTTTGTATTAATTAATTCTTTGACCTTCTTAAGCTTAGAAGTCTTTCAATGTGTCTTAGGAAGCCTGAATATTCTCATTTTGCAGCAGCTGTGGTTACAGAAGTAGAGAGTGGAAGCAGATTTGGGGATTTAACCCTTTATTTTACAAGGATCTTTTTAAAATGCCTACATTACCAAACCTTGCAGGTTTTAGTAATAGCATCCTCCATATAACTGCATCTCAGTGAGTCCTTAACTTCACATCTGTGGTGGAGCAGACAGCTTTTGTTGCCACTTGTATGAAACTTGTAAAAGTTCCTCCACTATCATTTCACAGCCTGTCCAAGTTGATTGACTGCTGAAGCCTCTCTTGGGAAACTTAAATGGTCATTCTGCAACTCTACAGCGAAAAGAGACAGGCTTACTTTCGCAGGTATGAATCCGCCTCTGCTGCTTGTTAGGTGATTACGTGCACATCCTGCATTTGGCACTAATCTTGGCCCATGAAAGAGGTTGAAAGCAATTATTTATTATTATCTAAATATTCTCAGCTAATTAATGTGAAGTAGGATCTTATTTAATTTTTCTCACATTTACACGTTTCTGGTTTTTGACCGGCTGTAAATAATTATATCCTGCAAATAATGTGCAAATCACTGAAATGTTTTTCCTCCTGTTTTTAATACAGAGCAAACTTCACAGCATGTTGGGACTTTGTTTCAATTAATTCATTTCTTTAAGAAATCAGTACAACTTTTAGCTGGAAAGTTTTCAAAGAAGTGACCTCAGAGCTTCATTAAATAATTGTAATTAAATTTATACACAATAAAGAACTTGTTCTCTGTGTGGATTATTTCCTGCATTGTGTCAACCTTATTGTTTATCTTCTGATCTGAATTACGTCTGCCTTATTCGATATGACATCCTAATAGCACTCAAAGTAATCCTGTATCTACTGATAAGACTGTTTTGTATCATATAGCCCCTTATGATGCTCCTCTGACGTTTGGCCAGTGATCTGCTTTGTGCATTCTTTGATAAAGATTAAATATAGGGATGATATAGTGTGACAGGAAAACACAGCCTCTCATAGTTCAGTACACTTCAAATGGAAAGATATGTTATCAAAGATGGAGGCTGATCTCTTATGAAAAAATCCACATTTTGTTGACTAAAAGAGCTCGTCTTACTCCCGTAAGTCTCTCGGTTTTAAGAACAGTCTTATGTATTGTATTGTTTTAATAGTTGCACTGCATATATTATGATAAAGTACAAGCACCAATAAAGCTAACAAAATAATAATAATACAGTAATCCAAAAAAAAAAAAAACTAATGAAGTATTCATTAAACTGTTGCTTAGGCTACAACTTGTCTATTTAATAAGGTCACAGCAGACAGATCTAGATGGACCTTCCACCCCACTCCAACCCAAACCGCAACTCTGTTTTGTTTCAAAGGTGATCCGTAAAGCAGCTTGACAGGAAAATTTGGGGGGTTTTTTGCTCATAAGTAGAATTTGTTAATCCTAAATAAACCTCCTAAAACGTTAAATCAAATATTCTGTGTGTAACGGGCACGCTGACCAAAATTTAGGCACTCACGGTAGAAACTGTCAGATTTTATAAAAGCAGCAGAGAGAGCTGTTCAGAAAATGGTTTTAAGTCCTTCACATGTACATGTGTGCTTTTGTGATATTAAATGTTAGAGGAGGCTTTGACATTTTGTATTCTTTTCATAAACCCGGATGGTTTAAACAGCTATACGTGTCCTATGGATGTAAAGCAGGAGCCCCTATTTTTACCTTATTTTAAAGGTTGAAGTTGAAGTGATGCCTCATGCCATTACGTTACAAGCTATGTTATCTGAGATTTTCTTCGATGTGCTGCACATGATGATTGTGCGCATACATAACAAGACTTATGTATGCGCACAATCATCATGTGCAGCACATCGAAGAAAATCTCAGATTTCGATGTCCACAATCTATTTTTTTAATAGTTTTTTGTAGCAACAGTGGAAGTCGTTATTGACAGTGTGGTTTATTATTATCAAGTTAACACAATAAAGCTTTACGGCAAAAGACACTTCACTAAAAATTGCATAGAAAAATGCAACAAATCAAATTAATTGTTCAATGTTAAAGAATTTCATGTTTCTAAAATCAATCACTTCTTCGGCTATTCACTAATCTCTATGTGATAAACACTTAATAGTTCTTTCAGTAATTAACAGAATTTCGCACAATTAGTGATCGCTTTTTGGTCATCATTAACAGTTATATAATGTTCTCTAATTTTCTAATTAAGTGTAGTGTATTAAATGATGCACTTGTTGAATGCACCTTTAGGTTAAGATTTTAGATCAACATTATATGGATTTGGCATAAACCATCAGCACGACAGGCCAAAAAGCTAGGCTAAATTGTGAATTAAAAAAATGTTGACTTTAATTGTTTTCTGATGCAAACTGTGGATAAGCTTCTTATGACAGTAAGTGCAGAGCAGCACGCTTGGTTAAGCCAAGCGCTGCACCTGTTTTGTTTGGCATATATCTTTTTCAGCAGTACGGGGGGGGCTCACATGTCTGATGAAGCTTAGAAAGACATTCCACAATAGTCTTTGTTACATTTCATTGCAAAATATCCATTGCTGTGTGGCCATTTTGTGGTGTGCTCAGTTGTTGAATGAATGGGATGGATTTTGGAAACAGATGACAAGAAAGGAAGTGTGAGAGCTTCCTACCAACACAACCCCAGCTGACGGCTGGACTTCCAGTGCCTCAAACAAAGTCCGCTCTGAACATTCTCATCTTTATCTTCCATCTTTGATCATATAAATTCCAAATCTCCAAAAAAGTATTTAACTTAACTTTAAAATAGCCAACAGCCTGATGCACTAGAAAAAGTGGCACAATTCCTAAGAAATATATCGATGAGGCACATATGTATGATTTTTTTTAATTAGTATTTTTATGTTCAATGTATTTGTCACATAGCTTGATGATACAGCTGATGGCTCTGTTTGTGATAAAAGAATGGGAAGTTGAGAGAGAACACTCTCATTTCCTTTATTTGTTTCATCTTCAAATGTCATGTATTCATTTTGCATAACCAAGCTGGTTGTTAAACACACTGTATGCACACATGGAATTGTATTTAAATGGGAACAAGAACCAGGAACATCTTTTTTTTCTTCATAATATAGATACAAAGCACATAATGCAATGCAGCAGTAGGAAAAGCGATGGGGAAAACATGTGCACGCTTGCACACCTCATTGCTATTCTGCAGCGTGCCATGAATAAAAGAATTTGCTTTGACAAATACAATGAATGTGAATGAATGAATGAAATAGACGAAGACACTAAGCCATAAACATATCCATGTTTCTCACGTTCCTATCAAAGAAGAAATCCCTCGCTACTGTAAAAATTTAAATCTACGCCACATGGCAGGAATGCCTCGGCCCATTGCATCAAGCATCTATTCAGTTTGAGACACAAAGGCGGGAGCAGTGGGATGTTGTCAAAACGCCACATAAGCTCTAAGAGAACGTACAGAGCGTGTTGTAACAGTGTCAGTTCAGAAAGCACTCACAGAAGCAGTTTTTGATACATTTTGTTAGTGCTGACAAATGACCAGTCATGGCACAAGACCATGTCTGACACCATAAAACAAGGCCACTAACTGTACTTGCAGCTTTCATGTGATGAGCTCGTGCTCTTTATTTGTTTATTTGTTGTACTAATGTTTCATTAATGCAAGTGATGAAAATATAAATGATGTAAAGCCGTGAAAGGAAAGAAAAATTCCTTAGAGCTCAAACAAAAGAGAAGAGGGATTTTTTTTTTCCACTGAAAGGCAAACAGCGCTGCGCTGTTAGAATTTACACTGCTGTTCAAATAAGATTTATTATTTATTGCTCCTGTAATGTCAAAGCGCAATTCAACATGAAAAAGAAAGCGCATTTGTGACCAGTGTCACATCACTTGCATATCTTATTCATTAAAGAGCTTTTTGTTTTGCTTTGTTTCCAAGTCTTCATCAATGAGAAAACAGTGGGTCATTCGGACTTTTAAATCACAAAGCCTTTTGTAATGCTTGGTGCTTATGAGAGTTAAAGCATGTGCTCTTTATACCATACACACCCCTCACTCACATGCTTTTATATGACAGTGCACTAATTTCTAATTTTCTATGTTATAATAAAGTGAAAGCAAACAGGACATATAGTTCACAAATGATATGTATTTGTGCTTCTAGTGCAACTTTCTTTAACCATATTTATTCACTGAGCTTCCTGCAAAGTCCAGACTCGGTCAAAAAGAGAGAGGATCACACAGAATTGGAATTCTTAAACAGTAACAATGAAAACATCAATAGTATGTAGGTCAGTGACTTGTGTGTTGCTGGATGTAAGTGAAGATTGAGCAGATATCAAAGGTAAAAGCTAAACCAACAGTTATATGGTAAGGGTGACATAAAGCTAGATAGAAAGTAGAGTTTGCATAAATCTTGTGATAAAGAGCATTGGTTAACATTGCCGATCCCTACCTGCAGGAAAGAGTGGAGACAACAGGGAGAGCACTGACCCTGTCAGAGGCTTTTGCATTATACATTAATTAAAAGCACTACTCACATAGAACTTACCAAGCCCAGCTCAGTCTCTGTGAAAATTGCAGAATGTCAAAAACCACTATTCTGTGTTTTGGGCATCTGCATTACATTTATGGTATGTCTGTCCTGCAGGTATTGTGGATATCCTACATGCTTAGTGAAACAAATGAGCGCATTGCCAAGTTGCAGCTCACTCTGCGTGTACAGGATTGCCCTGCAGTTGCTTTGATGTCACTGACACATGGCTCTGTTCAGCTGTGATTAAATTAGCATATCAGAAACTTTCCTTAGGGTCTTGGAGAGCTCAATAAATCTTTTCTGGGTGTATTTAACAATTCTGTTATTGATTCTAGGCTTTACTGAGTGCAATTGCACAAGTAGATAAACCAAGTGAAGCCAGACTGCCCCTTATTACTCATTATGCCTTTATGGCTAATACTTGCATACATGGAAAAGTTTATATAACTAAAGTAAATCTATTCTTCTCTATTCATGTGCTAAATATAATTATTTAAAATGTAGAAAATCAGGACGCTTTGGGGTTAAATAACAGACATTATGGATTTCTCCTCTATTTTTGTTTTTTACTGTTGCCAAGTTAAATACTTTCAACACATCCAGAAACCTTCACTCAGATAAAGGTATAATGCATCAGCCACTGGTGGATAAAAAGGACGCAGAGTGATAAATGAACACCGGTTGTGTTTTATGCTTGTTTTTTTATACTGGTTTTACTGCTTGTTTCATTAATTTATTAATAGACTAACTGCATAGAGGAGGACTGGTGTTGGAGTCCAGATTTATCACAATAAAAGATGCACTTAGTGATCTGCAGGTCGTGGTGGAGAGCCTAAACCACTGCAATAGTTAAACCACTTGTCAACATCTTCACGGTTAATGCCTGCAGCTCTTGCTGCAGAGAGGCTTTCGGGAGTCTTCACACTGAGGTCAGAGTTGCTGTTCATAAATGTTTTAACCGATAAAACCCAGCTGCTCCGTTCACATCAAAAACATTCATTTGGTATTAATATGTAATTAAATGAGAGCTTCTGGATTTTGTTTTTTGTCTTTTATTTTGGAGGGGTTGGGGGATTAAAAGAAAGCCTCTTTGAATATGCCAGAAAATAAGTCTGCCACATTGTTTATGCCGAGTTATCTCACACCTGTGAAACAAATTGTTCCATGTAAAGGTCATTTGTAGAGACATCCTAATACAATGTTTGGCTGCAAGCCCAAGATAAAAAAAAAATTAGGCTTGGTCTAATTATGACAAATATACCAAATTACCTCTCTTCACCTTTTGTGAATTGGATCTTGTATCTTGTATGTGTATATATTTATATATAGGTACAGTGTATGCTTTTATTCCTAACAATTTTTTCATATACATGTATGATTAAAATAGTAAGTTTTACGGGGAACAAACGTAGACACTTTTACAAACATGACATAATTTTAGCAAAATATTATAGTGGGGACTATTCTAAATAACTTAATGCTACTAGTCCATCCTTGACTAAGGTGTAGAAACACTTGAAAAATCTAGCTTGCACTAGCATCACTAGTGGATGTTACACTAGTCATATAATGCTTTTTCTGGCAAAGTTGACTGCAGTTTGCCAGAACACCAGCAATCGACCTGGTAGACTTACCTTGTTTGTTTTAACACAAGATAACCACCCATCTAGTTACAGGACTTGTGTCTGGCATTTCTAAATTAATTTTTAACCTGCAGTTTTATAGGACTCTTGTTGTTGTTTTCAAGTTATTTATTACAAAATGGTGATGGATGATGTTTGGGGGGGCGACCAGGACCCCATTAGACTCTAGAATCACCACTGGTGGTAACCTTAGGAGAATAATTATGTATCCAATAAAAAATGTATAAATAAAAAGTATAAGAACTATGAAGAAAATTCCATATACCAGTACCAATACCAGATTTGGCCGTGCAGAACTTTTCACAATTAAGCAGCAATTTATCTACGACAAGCTGCTTTCATGTCAGCATCACCTCTGTTATCATCCACTAATTTAATTCTGCTTATCTGTCTGTTTTGGTTGCATTTAGATCCTCTGTTAAATAGTAAGATAAAACTCTAAAGACAGGGATGTTTTTGTCTTGTGCTCCATCCCCTGTAGTCGCTTTGCTTTCCTCTGACATCAGCAGGCTATTATAAAGAAGTGAAACTCCTCAGTCACTGAATATAGTTGACAGAGTGAGACTAGCTTCCTTCATCTTTCAGCGTCACTTTGATTTCAATTATTAATTTCTGACTATTTAGCTGTCAAACAAATAATTAGCGTTATTTAGCCAAACTAAATGTGCCCGTGTGTCTTATTAATCTTCCCCCAATGAGTTTGTCTGATGTCCTTTCATTAAACAAAAATACAGAATTATCATAAGTTTTAAATATATAAATATAACGTGATTTAATTAATCAAATTAACAATAAATAAATTATAATATGCAAATACTATATTTACAACCCCATTCAAATCCGCAATATTGCAGAGGCTGAAATTTCTGGTACTATTTTTTTCCTGTTTAACTTGCAATCACGTCTGTATGTACACTCCAGCCATTTTCTGTATGGCTGTAGCTTGCTATTCAAAGATGGAAGAAAAAGCAAATTGTGCACGTGCAAGCTGGAAAGATGTTGTTTTGTATGCCCTCCATGAGGGTGCCCTGTATTTTTCAGCTATAAGTTGCAATCTGCTTCCCTTTCAACAAGTGCAATGACGACTTGTTCATTGGCTGAGGACATGCGGAGGGCATCGTGCCACATGGCTTACAGTCGGCTACGTGAAGAGTGTCAGACCACTGTTACCAACCTTGGAGGAGGCAGCTGTCTCCCAGTCACTCAGGGAACAAAAGTTCCTTCCAGATGTTCTGGCGCTTCAAGCTCGGGCTGAATTATAAAATCTGAATATGAATAGGGAAATGAACTGTAAGCTGGTTAATTTCAATAATTGTCACTCGCAGTTTGAAGTATTTGCTTTCAGATCTAAATTGCTGGATAAAAATCACAATAAAAAAACTGTCAGCCACTGGATGTAAGCTCAATAAAGTCATTTTTATGCACTTTAGATTCATGCTATGCTCACAATGATCTCTATTTAGTTTGATTAAAGTGTCACATCATAGTATGATAATATCAGACAGCAAATGTAATACATTTTATGGCCACTACACACACGCAGAGGACAGGATACCTGCAGTATGAGGACAGTGCAACTAATTTAAGAAATTAAACTGGTCAAGTCAAAGGTAGATGATGAGATCAACAGAAGTTAAATAACAGTACTTAGTCACTTAACTGACCTATGATTCATTCAGGCAGAAAAAGGTACTTCACCAGTGTTATGTCCAAAAATAACAGACAACTTAGCAAAGAACCAGTTTTAAATTGCATCTTTAGGCACTTTGTTACTAGCAGCATGCCTCAAAAACACATTTGTTCCCTTTTTTTTCTACAAAAAAATCTACAAAAAAGAGAGCTATTAATCGAAAACTTGCCATATCTTGTCATCATGTCCAGATGTCCAAAAGCTCACAGATTGTGATGCTGCAGGTTTCATCATTCTCCAACCAAAATTCACTGAACCAGCAGCAACATTTGATGAATATTATCATTAATTCCCTCCTACTTTTGCTGTTTTGCTTCCACTATGATAAAATCACACTTCCTGCATAGCTTTCTCTCTCTCAGTGTACTTAAAAACAGTTTCCCATCTCAAATCTACATTTTCGGCATTATTTGCTTGCTTATTATGCATCGGTCTACCATTGTGTACAGCGCTGTCAACCGCTGTTTTGTTTTTGTTTTGTTTTTTCAAAAATTACTTCCAACAAGAAAGCCCTAATTTCTGCAGTTAGATACCTAAGAAATGTATATTATTTCTGACTGTTTGAGGCAATATTTCGATTCAAATCGAATCAAAATCAGGGATTGAATCGAATCAGGACCTTGTGAATCGAAATCAAATTGATTATAGAAATCAGAGATGATACCCAGCCCTTCTCAACACTACTGAAGCAGTGTGGGATCATCTCGACAATGAACAAAACAAAAGCTTGAAGAACTATTCCTGAAGACTACTTCAAGAAAACACAGGAAACTCTAAGTTCAGAGTTCACACTATGTTGAAAAATAAAGGAGAATTGTACAAACTCTGTTTTTGTCAATACATTTTATTTAATTTTGCATGTCTCAATGAATTACTACATCTATTTCCCATTTAATTATCAAAATATAAACAGATGAGGGTTGGCTTGAGACTTTTACAGAGTCCTATACATTTAAAACAAATGTCGTTCATGGAGACCAATGTGTTTTTTTTCTCTAAGCAAGGAGATGGCAGGTATTAATATTAAATTGATGTACACTGCTGCAGTTTGTGAAAAAAAAAATTACTATTGTTTTTTCTTTACTTGCATTACTTAGATTACACTACTTTCCTCCCATAATGCCTTTTGACAGCCTCCAGTATGGTCACAAACTATAGTACTTGGCATCCAGCCATAGGTTATCTGTGTGGGTTGGAGTTGTAAGAGAGATTGCACAAACATGCTATAACAGAGCAAGAGAGCAAGGCTGTTTGCAGTAGGAATTGCAACTGGGCTTGGAAATAAAACAGAAAATGAAACATGGTGTATAATTTACTGTTTTTGGCTAATGAAGGACTCTTGTGAGACTCCTGAACATTTGAGCCAACTTTACAATTACATGAGTTCTTCTCTTTAAGCCAGGCCCTCAAACAGATTATAGATCACATTTATTTTCATATTTATCCTACTTTAAAATACAGTCTTCGAACATTTACCTACTTTGGCTCATAAAAATCTAGTGACTTACAACAAAACAGATCCATAAGCAGCATTTTAAGGTGCTCTAAGGTAAATGTTTTCAAGCAAGACCTGCACCTTTGGAGGATGCTAGTGTTTTAGTGCATTATACATTTATCTGTATGTTTGTATAATGATGGGTGAATCATGAACTAAAAGTATTTGCTCAGCAGGTCATCTGTCAAGATTCCTGACAGTACCAGCTGGCCTGTTCTGGCTGCCAGGGGCACAGGCAGGTTAGAGGGTGGGCCTCCCACAATCACGGTTCTCCTTTTTATATCAGGAGCTGGAAACACAGCCAAGCCTCAAGTTGTGGTGAGCCTTCCTCCAGAACAACAGCATAATGGATCCAAAAAAACAACAGAAGGAAAGGAGGAGCAGATTGCCCACGCAGCCATTCATGTCCAGCACATTATTGCAGGTTCTGAGTTCAAACTGGGTCAAGTATGAAATATCAGAATCACTGGGGACACAAGATTAAAGGTGTGCGCAAGTGTGTGTGTGCATATTAGCCTCTAATGGTATTTTGTAGTCAGTAAAAATAATAAAAGTGTGAGGTGATAAAAAAAAAAAATTTCAAAGCCTCATGGATATTACTGGCAGGCAGAAGATGAGCACGTTTATGAGTTTTGCCTGATTGGTTATCTGTGGCTCTGCCCTTAATTATTTCCTTCTGTCAGCATGTTTGAGTCCACAGAGCAGAAAGGAAAACAAAGTTTGCACAGGTCATTTTTGTCAGATATTAACAAAGTCGCTCCTTGACTTTTCCCCACTGCTCTGACAAGAAAGCGACATTTAGCAGTTTACAACACTTTGTTTTATTTTTTTTAACTGATTTCCTTTGTTGTATGAAAAAAATATCCAGTTATTCACACATCTATTTTTCATTAACTCTTAAATGTAATACTACAGCTTTCTTGGTTCTAGTGTTTAAATATGCACTTTAAAATAGAGGCCAGCCTAAATATTAGTGCTGCCAATATATCGTCCGATTTATGTGATTTGCTGATATATCGGTGACAGCATTTATAACAGCTGATAAATGAAAATTTCAATTTTTTTCTAAAGTAAAATAAAAAGATGTGAAAAACACCCTTCGACCACTGTTTTATGGTATATATACTTGTTTGTTTACTCATAGTTGCCACAGTTTATCTCATCTACATAATGTTTAGCAGGTTTTTCGCTATGTTTCAGAATTGTTACACATCCAAAATGGCCAACAAGTGGTAAACAGTCACGTGTTTGCAAAGCCTCTATAGCTCTGATTGCTAAGCATAAGATAAAAAAAAATCACTGGTATTTTTTTTTTCCCCCGCCACATTTGGCTTGGCTTTCTTTTCTGTTGTTTATGCTGTTGTTTATTCTATGAGCTCTTCTTTTGTTCATGTTGCTATTATGCCGTCCATCAGTCTTGGAGGGAAATTTTAAACTATTAACTGTCTACGCCAACTCAAATTCAATAAAGTCCATGTACGCACATTCATCGGTGTAGCAGAGCTTGCAGCTTAAAAAAAATACTTAGAAGGTGGATATATGTGTGCCGAAGAATCTTTTCTGTTTAGCAGCAATACCAGAAAATATTCCTTTCCTCACTTAAGGAATTAATCTCATTGTAGTCAGCCAGCCAAGCTAAAACCCCATAAAGTCAAAATTACATCTTGAAAGTAACAGCCACAGCCAAATCCTGCACCTTGAAGGAGGGCATGATTAAGCGTGTCCAAAAGTAAGGCTCTAATTTTCCTACAAAATTACCCGCTGTGAGACACTTTCGGGAAGATTTAAGGCCTGGCAATTAACTTTGGTGATGTAACACAGCCTTCATTAGCTTTAGTATCGGAGGATTTTCTCAATAGATACTTTAAAGAAATGGAATAAGCATGTCAAGCACTTTCTAAGTAAAATCAAGCAAATCGAGTGAAATCAGTGAGACGGTGAGGGAGGCTGGAGTTTATTTTGGCAGTGTATGTGTGCATCCCAGCAGCACCGAGGGTGAGAAGCCAAGCAGTTGGCAGTGAGGGGAGCCCAGGTAAAAACTGAGGTTGCATCATTAATTTATCCCAGATTACATTGTGGCAGATAGTTCAAAGCTTGCTTCTTCTTCTTTTTTGGATCTCCTATATGTGTCTTTTCTCTTCCCTCTGGCCCTGACCAGCTTGGCCTTTTGGACACTGGAGGCAGGTGGAGTAGCAGGTCAGAGTAAGAAGAGAAAGCGGCATAGATCCTGCCAGTCACAAAGGGCCCAGAAGACTGAGTGGCCAGGCCCTGCAGGACAAACTGGCAGATGGCTGCCTCAGGATAATGACCAGGTGACATCTGCAGAGTGAACAAGCCATCAGGCTAACAGACTCACCTTGACCCACCAGGGAAGCCAAGCTGGCCGTTCTCCGCCTCCTCCACCTCCTCCTGCAATTCCCTCAGGTTACACCCACAGCCTGAAAAGTATAACAGAAGTTTATTGA